>CAAKHC010013838.1:4614-17592 GCA_901007825.1 Macroramphosus scolopax | reverse complement strand
TTTCTCGTTACCAGTTTACATTATGTTGGCATCGAGCAACCATCGAGCAACTACCGAGTTACCCAGGTGCGCTTATCCGGTAACGAGAAACCCGATGCTTGTCCGATGCTGACTCGATGTAACTGATATGCCCCTGTTTACATGAATTTGCATAACCCAGATCTTGTCCGGTAGTTGTCTTGTACGATGCTAATTACTGCATGTAACTGCACTGAATGTCTAACCCTGAACAAAACCACTTGACACCTCCGTCCAAAGCTCACAGTCACCTGCCACTGATCCACAAACTATACGCCAAATCCTTTCCTTAATCCGGACTGTCGCATGACTCGTGTAATCCCTCATATGAAACATCTCTTATGGTCAGTGACTTGATAATGACTGAGAGGCCCGGAGATATTTAAGATTATGAACCGAGATTACCGCGTAACACCACCCAAAGTGTCTTTTCCATTAGTGAGACGAGCCTGGTGACCTGCAACTTTTGATGTGAAATGGGTCACGGTCAGTGGACTCTTCGGATCAGAGAGGGTTGTCTGTCTTTAGTCTTGCATCGCCGGTCACGCTGACAGCGGCCCTGCTGACCTGGCTCTGCTAAAGAACTCTTCCGTGTGGGGCCGCATGGCTCAGGAGGAAGAGTGGCCATCTGTTAACGGGGAGTCGGATCTGTGTCGAAGTGTCCTTGAGCAAGGTCGGCCCCTTTGCATGGCAATGAATCTGTGTACGAATGTGTTGAAGCATAGGAGAGTGAAAAAACAGAGAACAATGGCGAGGAGCTTAACCTTCACCGCACAATAAACCAGCATCCAGCTCGGTTTTGCCTCAGCGAGGAAGAAAGAGGCTGCAGTCTTAATGCTACGTGACTAGGGAGAATGAAAACACTGGGGGGTCGAGTGTGGGTATTCAGGATGGGAAGGGGGCCGTAACCTCAAACCCTCATGTCAACACTGAAGCCAAACTAAGCGGAATCACAACAAGGACGAACCTCGCTCACCAAAAGGCAGAAAGCGTGTTCGGATGGAACTGATAGCAAGAAGCTGGATGATATCATGACATCACCACTGGCTTTAATTACCTGGAACATTGTAATGAAAGAATGTGAAGGAACATTCCATAAAAATATGCTAAAATCTATAGAGATTTTAATTAAATGGCATCGATGTGAATCCCCATCGATCCTCTCCAAAGTCTATTTCTCTCTATCTATATTACTTCAAAGTAAAGCCTCTGTTGAAGGATGGAAGTCATGGAACAGCTTCTTCCCTTGTCGTGCAGGAAGTGAAAGACGAGGAAACAAAGAGTTAATCAACTTCTCATCTCCAAGGGAAACGTCCATGTTGTGATTAAAGTTACAGACGGTCTTCAAACTCCGGCGATCAGAAATGTTTCTTGGCTGCCGGACATAGTTTGTCTGGCAGCCGGCCCTGTTTGTAAGCTGTTATACGGAGGAGCTTAGTCAGTGGCTATCATCAAGTATCAACTGAACAAAGCCAAGACAAACAGTTGCCTCTGTTTTGGCCTCAAGCATCTTTAGTTTTCTGAAAGTAAAAGCAGTCAACCAGTAGATTTCTGTGACTTTGTAAATGAGGCCCAACATTGTAAAGTGCCATGCGTACCGCGGTGCCATGGCAGGAACGGAACTGTGGTTATTGCAGTTATGTGGTGAAGAGACAAGAAATGGACAATAATAATTGCTACCATAATAACTACAGTAATTACATTCTTCTGTCTTTGGAAATAGACCAAACGGAAAAAACCTCAGCAGTGATTGACTGCTGATGAAATGTGTCGCCGTTCCATGTCTGTCACAGGGCAACCGGATCGGCATGTAGGTGTAACATGACTTACGTGGGGTGACGTAAGGGGGTTGCATGTCTCGCCATCATTGACCATCAGAGAGCACTTTTTTTAATTTATGTGCATTTGTAATCAAAGTTAATGCCACTAACTGTATTTTTTATTAACAGGAAACACCCAGGTTGAATGAACGCCTGCATCCAAACAGGAAGTGACATCCGACACCTGCTCGGTGGGTTGACAACACTGTGTGGTCAACAGGTGCTTTTCTTCTGCTGTACAATCAGTCCAGAGGGGCCACTTGTGCCGCGTCAATCTTCTTCAACAACATCTTTTTCCTGCCTGTTTTACTCGTCCGAGTCAGACAGTCGCTATGACTGTTGTCTGTCTCAGCAGCATCAAAGCTGAGACTCTCGCCGTCTCTTTCTGTCCCACGAACCCCTTTACTGACCGAATGAGTGGAGGAGAGTGACAGCTGTACTCCCACACCCCCTCCACGTCCCCCCACCACCACCACCATCCACCTCCCCGTCTTCCCTGTGTCAGCTTTGTTCGCTCAGGGGATGAACAACTGAGAAAGACAGCAGGCCGCAGTGTGGGTGGGCCACAGTTACCACCACGGCTCGCCTCTCCGCCTGCCTCCGCATTGTTCACACCAGCGTAGGAGAAGGGGATTCCGCTTTCTGTGGCTTCTTTTGTACAACGCTGTCAGACACTGAGGCCGGAGCTGGCGTGGGCCTCGACAAATCAAGAAATCATTAAGAAGCCGGACGTACGGCTACAGGAGCTAAAGAACACAGACAGAATTAGACTAATTTAATTAGACAATGACACACAAATGCTATATTAGGCAGGTAATCAACTGTCCTACACAGTTTAGCTGCCTCAGCTCACTTCACCATTATAACCTTCCACCTGTCAATCATTATCATTTCTGCTGGGATGACAAGTTTTATAGGCCAAACATATTTCTAAATGTCTCTGTTAGCTAATAAATAACCTCTAATGATGCTAATCACTGACAAGCGCAACATATTAAAGGATGTTTTCCTGTATTAGGACCTGAATGGGTCAAACTCAAAATGGAATCTGGGTCATGTAGGAGATACGAGTGGGAAGGAAGGCCGGTATGAAGTCTTGACGTTCACCAGCATGGTGCAAGTAAGAGCAACCTTCCACGAATATCCTCATCAAGTGACGAGCTATTATTGCATCTCCTCATTAATCATCCCGCTGATGTATAAATACTGGGGAGCTTCCAGTCAGCTGATACTTTAAACATCTGTGCTGGGAATCAGACTTTGGGGCTATTTACCTCTTAAGATCTTAAGAATTCATTCGAGGAATGTGGCATGATTACATGTATTAATAGTGGGGCTGGAAATCTACACACGACAGTGGCTCGATGACTGCTTGCAGACAGTGAAGCGATCTCTGCAGGATGTTTTAAATCATATCTCGACCTTTGCATTCCCGGCATGTTGATTGGCTGACAACCCTTTTGATAAATATTGGCGTATTGGATATTGCATGATAAATACGGATGCAAGAAATCCGACATACATAAAGATGCTGATGATTTTCCTGAACATTAACCCGTCTTGTACAACGGCAGCATTTTAAGAAACGTAAAAAAAAGTAAAAGGAATGGTGTGACAGTAACTCAATGACATCTCTGCGAGGGGCTTTGCCATATGAGAGCAGATAAGAATAACCGCTGGAGCCGTACATCATAACTCCCCACCCCTGCAGCCCTCTGGCATAAATCAACCACAAGAAAAAAGGACAGAAAGAGAAAGAGGTGATATGAGCTGTTCATTGAAATGGATGAGAGAAGTGAACCTGAGAGGAAAAGAAGATGAGGTGAAAAGAGAAAGAATACCCTGAAGGTGGAGAAGGAGGGAAGCTGAGAGCAGAGCATGCTGAGAGGCCTCGGCCTCTCCTTGTCACAGGGGGGCCCCGACTGTGGCACCAGGAGCCAGTAAATCTCCTGGTGACTGTTGACACGGGTGACATGTAATATCCCAAAACACAGTCTAGGAAGTAGCAGCGTGCCACTCGGCACAAAGTCGAACTGTACAGAAGAGTAAACATTACACAGAATAAATGGTCAAACACTTTATTTCCTCTTTCCTATCCTCTGCTGAACCTCTGCAGTGGAAGACTGCAGGTTATCGGGGCTATCAAGGTTTGGGTTGAATTTCTGCAGAGCTGGGAATGGGGTGACGGAGGGCTTTGTAAGGGGATCCCCCCCCACCCCCATGCCTTCCGACTCACACACACACACCTGTCTGCTCGGGATACCACTTCACTTCCAGGCCCTGCTCTGTCTCTTGGCCCTGGAGTCTGGGGTCTTGGGAGGAAGTGCATTCCTCCCCCGACTCTGAATGATCACATAACACTCAAACCCCTGAGGTCCGTGGATCCCCTTCCCAAAAACCAGAAGAGTTTATTGTTGCTATCGGTGACGCACAGAGGCCAATTCAGCTTATCTGAATACAGAGGCTCTTGCAGGAGAAGCCGATACCATCTTGTGAAGTCCTCAAGATCGGACACATACATATCGCCCTAGTTATACGTCTAGCAGCGAACAGACACCTGTAAATGCCTGAACTCGTCTGACAGTAGGTTCTCCTAGCCTGTGGCTCACCCTGCCTACGTGTGATGGACTAAGATATATGCGAGCTGTGTATCTACTTGTAAAAAGAAGAATTTATTGCCTTGTCCAACACTTTGAATGGCTGCAGGGAGGTTGTGACCTGGTCATTGCATGCAGGTTATTGGTTTCCCAATAGAAATTCCCAGCAGACAGAGAGAACGACCCTTTAAATTAGAGTTTGTGTGTGAGGTCACTGGGACGCCAGGAATTAAGTAACTACGAGGCTTTTATCAGTTCGATACATCTGATGGGTCAGTTTGGAGTCTTTCAACTGATTTATGAAACACATTTCCGAGAAGAGGTGAGAAGCCGAGAGGAAGTCTCGACGTGCCCTGAGCCCGATGAAGCTATACGCCGACTGTCTGGAAGGGTCTGGAATTTAACTTCTGACCACAGCGGGACTCCCGGCGAGAAACTGAATGTCCACTCTTGACCTCTTAGTAACACACACTCGCTACAGTTACATCTCAGCTGTGCCCGGCCACACACACACAGACAGACACACACATAGGCTGCTGCTGCTGCTTCATCACCCACATGCAGAAACATACATGACACACACGTTGTGTAAGGGCATGCACTTCTCTATTAGCTAACCCAACTGGAAAGTTGCATATATCAGTTCATCTGAGGGGTGTTTCCTTACTCAAGGTCAAACTTAATATGTGTTAAATAGTAGTAAACTAGACGCTAACTTGTTCTGCTGTGATATTTGTAGAAAACACAGCATCCAGGCAATTTAATGGATATAATCATGCATAATGGTAAAAGAATTAGCCACTATTCCAATTAATTATAATACAACATTATGGATTATATTCACGTTTTTATACCTAAAGGTTGACAAATTGAATTGGCTAACAGGCCGGTGTCGGTGGATTATCTTGGGTGTGTGGGAGTGTTTGCCTCCCACACTAACAGTTCACCTACTTAGATCCATCGGCAGATAAGCTCGGCCATCAGCGTGCTCTCCACCCGCGTGTCCCTTCACGTCCGAGATACCTCCACCTTCCCCCTGGGTGACCCCTTCAACACTTCACATTAGTGGTTCACTTACTGGCTCATCTCCCAGTTTTATCTGTGATGCGATCTGCCTCCGGATGTGTGTCAGTGTTTGTTTGTAGGCCTGCATACGTCGCGGTGTGTGTATCAGTGCGTCTATTATGTTGATTATTAATTACACAGAGGTTATGATGAGAGCTTTAATCTCAGCCCGATGCACGTGAACCGTTGTCATGCGGCAACACGGCTTTGTTTTAACGTCCAAGCTTCCGCTAATACACCTGGTTCATCTGATTTGGCACGAGTGAGACACACAAAATAGGTCTGCGGAGCTAATTGAAGCCTCGTGTATCCTTCCACCGCTCAAGCCTCCACTCAAAGGACACAAATATCAACTGGCTTTGCTTCAAGAATTTAAACAGTTTGCAAAATGTAACGTGAAGAACATTATAGAAGAATAATGTCACATTTCATTAAATTAAATTATCAGCAATGGCTTCCGGTTGTGGCTCATTTTGCTGATAATAAAAGGCAGTAATTCGTCAAAAAGACTCTCGTCTTGTCCGTCTCAACGGCTCCGACGTCATTACATGGCCGTCATTCCAGCATAATTATAGACTAAACTTCCCCTGCCGCATTGATTGCATTTCCAAATCTTGTTTTGTATTTTACAGCTGATGTTTAAATAGCAAACGCCACCTGTTACAATTTAATACCTCGAATTTGTTACATTTATAACCCCGTTCACAAATTCGCAGCGGCGTTCGAGGTCGGCGAGCGCCGCAACAAATGATAAGTCGCCTGTCTGCTGTCCATCGGCATGTGGACGAGAACATATTCTGGGACGTTTCAAGGACGAGAGAAGATTTCTGTAACCTATAGGACATTAAAGGCCTTTTTAAGACCGTCTCGCATGACAGCCGAAAGGAAATATAATATTCAGTTAATGTACACAGTTACTGAAATCCAAAGCCTACGAGTGAAGCGCACCCGTAAGCTGAGAAAGAAATCTGAAATAAAGAGGACCCTATTGGGTGATGATGACCTGTCAAGCAGGAAATAGACACAAGAAAACAGAATCTGATCATTTGAGTCCCGTCTTCGGTTCGTATTGAGCGGGTCGTCCCCTGTGTTCTTAAATTCTCCGCAAACCGTGACCCATTTCACATCGTCCCTTCAAACACATGCTGAAAGGGGACATCTGAAAGCTCTCAAGTGCCCCGAGGGGAAAGGAACCTATTGTTCACTGACAATAAGGTATGAGGTAGTTGGACGTCCTTTACTTTTTTCCAGCCCTCAGTCGGTGTTCGGCCTAAGCCCCCTTTGACCCCTGTCCTTTAAACCTGCCACCCTTTTCCAGCGGGGCGAGAAGACATGGCGGCTCTATACTCGGTGTCAGTCATGGCCAACTGCCTTAAGTCTTTGTGATGCAAACACTTTGGAGAGTGACATGGAAGCAGGAATTTCACATTTTAAGAAGCCATTTAAAGACAGGCAGGAGAAGCCTTTGGGCGGACGGTTCCTCGTCATTTCAGTGTCGTCGCATAGAAACATTAAACAGGTTCTTACCGTTGTCTTCGATGGTGAAGTAGAAGATATCACTTGTGGCGTTGGTCCCGTCCAGCAACACGTAGGAGATCTTCATGTCATTGATATCAGCTATTTGACAGACAAATAAGACATAAGGCGTAAGACATTCGATTTTTGTGTTCACGAGTAAATCGAATGTAAGCGACTGATGCAACATTAACTCACCTTGCGTGAAGGTCTTGACGCTGTCGTTGCCCAGTGCCGTGTTCATGATGAAGCCGTGCAGAGGAGCCTCGGACACGGTGTACTTCAACACTTTCTGGAGACTGTCGCGGTCCTCTGACCGAAGGGCCTTGCTGGTGATCAGGAAGCCCAGGTGGCCTGTCTGCAGGACCTTCAGAGAGCCGGCGGCCTTGTTGACCACGATCTGGGGCACACCGTTGTCCACCGTGTTGATGTGAATGGTCATCATCTGGGGCTTGCGCGTCTCGTAGATAGTGTCGGGGAATACGTAGAAATCGTTGTGAGTGCCGTCTGTGACGGTGAAGGAGAAGCTGTCTTCGTTGGTCTCGGTGCCGTCGTGCTTATAGCTGATGAGGTTCTGATTCAGGTCCTGCTTGGTGAACATTGTGATCGGTTGTGTTTTGTTGAACAGCAGCTGCCCGTGCACCGGCACCTGGGTCACTATGAAACGCAACTGGTTGTCCGGGGTGTCACGATCCTCGGCCGTCAACTCGAACGGCGTGATGAGTTTGTTTTCGCCCTCCTCCACAACCAGTTTATTAATAGTCAGGACAGGTTTCTTATTGTCTACATCAGTGATGGACACTCTGAAGGTCCGGAAGACAGGATTGTAGCCGTCGGTCACCTCGAACTCAAAGCTATCCATTTTCATCTCGTCGTCTGAGGTGTGAATGTAGTAGATCTTGTTGCCAGCGAGCTGCAGTTGGGTGAAGGTGGAAATGGGGACGCCTGGGTGGTCGGTGCACTCTAGATGACCTCTGCTAGGGGCCCGCGTGATGCTGAAGCTGAGGTGCTCGTCAGGACTGTTGATGTCGGTGGTGCTGAGAAGGTCGGTGGTCAGAGTTACTCTCCCTCCTTCCTTTAGAGTCACACCTTTGTTGATAACTTCCGGGAAGACCATGTCGATACTTCCAATGTTGATGTAGAAGTAACGATCAATCAGGGGGTTGATATCATCGGTGACGTCAAACTTTAGCAAGTCGCGGATTCCCTCTTGGCCAGTGTGCACATATTGGATGAGCTGTTTGTCGATTTCGTCCTGCGTGAAGTTCATTCCGAGGGTGATGTTGCCCAACACGTCACCGAACTTGCTGATGCGTTGGAGGTAGCCTTGGCTTGGGCCATAACGTATAACATATGTTAGCTTGTTGTCTTCAGAGTCGAGATCTGTGGCCTTCAAAATCCTGTTGCTGATGACCTTTGTCTCACCGATCTCCACGTCAAGGCCGTCGTTTATGGCCATTCTCGGTGTCTCGTCATCAACAGGAATCACCATGATGAGGACAGTTTTCTCCACTTTGTTTTTCCCGTCCGACAGCCTGATTTTAAAGCTGTCCTCTTTGGTCTCTGAGTCGTCGTGTTCGTACACGATGTTGGACGCCTCCTTTATCTGCTCCAAGTTGAACTTGTCCACCGGGATGGTGCCGGTGTTCAGCTGCTGAACTATGGTGCCGTGTTTGGGGTTTGTGACGATCTCAAAGTGCAGTTCGTCCTCGGGGATGTCGGCGTCCGCCGCGTTGAGGATCGGCGTGTCGATGACCAGACTCATGCCCTCCATTACTATGAACTCACGGATGAAAATCTCCGGCTTCTCGTCGTTGGCGGGAATGATGACTATTGGGAAGAAGTGGCGGTCAGACAAGTTGATACCGTCCGAGCAGCGGAAGGTGAAACGATCCTCCACAGGTTCAACCCCTTTATGGATGCTTTGAACATAGTAGATATGACCAAGTGCGACATCTTTAATGCTGAAGGCGGTGATGGCCATCCCTGACCTGGATTTCTCAGAGCCCGCCGCTGGGGCGATGTTCTCAACATACCCGGATTTCGGTTGGACGATGATGGTGCACAGGATATCATCATTGTCCGTGTCGATATCTTCAGCCTGGATGTGGTCCACAGTGATGACGTTCTTCTCCCCTTCCGTGACAACAAACTGCTCCCCGACGCTAACGAAAGGCGGGATGCTGTCAACGGGAAGAATCGTGATGTGAACTGTTACACCTTGAACGTTGTTGCCGCCGATGACCCACTGATCCGACAAATCGGACAGAGTGAGGTTGAAGGAGTCGTGTTCTTTGAAGGGGCCGATTTCACCCGATGTGTGAGCGTACACCACCGCCCCGTTGATGATGTCCTCCTGGGTGAATCTCTCGGTGGGGGCGCCGTTCACCAGGATTTCACCCAGCCTGGGAGGCGCCTCCACGATGAACATGAGCATGAGATCGTCCGTGTCTTCGTCATGGCCCTGAATGACATTGCTGGTAATCTCCGTGGCTCCGTTCTCCAGGACATCAATGGACGCTCCGAGCAGGCCATCCGGGAGCTTAATCATGGGGGTCTCATCATCCACAGGCTCAATGGCGATCTTGATATTGATCGGCACCTCATGAAAACCATCACTGACCTCAAGCTTGATGACATCATTGAGGGATTCCTCCCCGCCGTGGATGTAAGCGAGGCGGCCGTTGGCGATGTCTTCAAGCACAAACGTTTCACCGTTCGACATGACGATGCCCAAATATTGCAGCTGCCCGTATCGAGGTATCTGGATCACAGTGAAAACAATGTTTTCATCGTCCGTGTCCGTGTCTGTGGCGTGCAGCTCCTTCCTAGTGATGACGTACGAGCTTCTCTCCATAACAGTGAACCCCGTGTTTGTGATAACTGGCGGTTTGTTGTCGACCGGCTGAAGGAAAATGGTGAATTGTCCTTCCGCCGTGTTACCGGCGGTGTCTTCCACTACGAACGTGAACTGAGACACTTTTGGAGTGATGCCCAGCTCCTGGTCTGGAGGCTTGTAAGCTACTTTGTGGTGATTGACCTGCGCCTGTGTGAACTCTGTAATTACGCTGTCAGGGTTGTCAGTCAGCACGATTTCACCTAAGGGGGCGGGATTGTTCTCATCGGTGTCGGTGGGAGATTTAATGATGGTGTACTTTAAGTCCCTGTCGTCTGAATCCAGATCACTATAACAAAGAAACTTCTTCTTTAAAGGTGTCAGTTCATATTCCTGGACCGTCATGTGAAGGGTGGTGCCTGGAAATATCTCCGGGGTGATGTCGTCAACGGGATGGATTTTGATCGTGAACAGTTGTTCCCCTGATTGATTAGGAGGGTCGTTATCGTCTTGGACCCGAAACACAAACTGATCAACCACGGTGACGGTGCTGTGGGGTCCGATGTGGCGATAGAACAGCTTCCCATCAAGAATATCCAGTTGAAACCATTCGGTCACCACCTGCTCAAACATCTCATCTGTCTCGCTGAACTTCCAGAGCGAGGGGTCAGACGGAGGCTCCACTTGCCTCAGCAGGAGCTCCCCTACGGTGGAGTACGGCGCCTCCAAGATAAACTTAATGGTGGAATCTTCTGAGTCGATGTCTGTGGCGCTCAGAATGAAGGGAGATATTTGCATGACCTCATTCTTGAACAGCACCACGCCGGTGTTGGCGTTAATAATAGGGGGCTCGTCATCGGTGGGAGCGATCGTGATGGGGAACAGAAACTCCACCTCGTTACGGCCGTCAGTCATTCTGAAAATAATGTTATCACTGTAGGTATCGCTGCCATCATGCTGGTACACGACGATGCCGGCGTCTAAATCGGCGGGGGTAAAGAATTTCCTGCGAGCGCCGAGCACGGTCAGCTCTCCGTGCTTTAGGCCGTCAACGACGGTGATTGTCACATCTTCAAGGTTATCTTCATCACTGATCTCTAAGTTCTGTGAGCTGGAGAGAGCTCTGGATTGCCCTTCAAACAATAGCTGCCCTGTATTTTTGGTGGCCACAGGAGCCAAGGTATTCATAGGCTTCACCACAATCATAAAAGCGAAGGGATCAGACACGGCCCCGTCAGTGTCTACGATTTCAAACTCTAGCTGGAAAATCCTCTCCACCTCTGAGTCGTCCGAGGGCGGCTTATAAGCTATTTTAAGATCCTTGATGTCTCTCTGAGAGAAGGAGGTGATGGGCAGGTTCCGGTCATCTGTGCTGATAATATAACCCTGCTGAGGGCCCAGCGGTGAAGTTATGTTGAAAATCAAATCATCTGCGCCGGACTCCACATCCTCAGCCGCCAGCATGTCGCTCGTAATAGCCGTCATCACAAACTGATCAACCTCCATCATCATCATGGAAACAAAGCTGGGTTTGGGAGCGGTGTTCTCCGCACCCTCTCTGATTCTGACCATCATTTGGAAATGCTCTTGCATGATGACGTTACCGTCGTTATCCTGCAGCTCTACCATCATCGGGATATAGTCTCTGTTAGGCGAGTTGGTCGTAGCCGTGTGCTTGTAGCGGATGCCCTGATTCACAAATTCATCACAGTCAACCAACTGGCCGTTTGCGGGGTTATTCAAGAGAATGCCATACCTGGGGAGACCTCCGGCGCCGACCAGCGTGGCCATCTTACACTGCGTGACCCCGTCTTCGAAGGAATACTCCAGAGCCTTCTTGTCAATAGGAGTGCTGTCGCCGTTGAGCTTCTCCACATTAAGGGGCATATTCCTGGTGAGGATCTCCAGCTGCTGGAAAACCACCTCCACCTCCAGCATGAAAGGGATGATAACTGTGTCCGTTTGGGAGTCATAACGAAGCTGCAGCTTCACCCGATCCTTGCTCGGGCTCCGAGGTCCCAAATGAGTGTATTTAACCTCATCAGGTCCGAACAAACAGGGGAACCTCTTAGGCGTGAGCATCCCCGGTTTTTGGGCCAGCGGGTCGTTGTCCAGGACCGTGATGTAGCAGCGGTCACCGGGCTGCACCTCTGCTATCAGGTCATTGCCAGGGTCCAGAAACACGGACCTCCCAAATGGTACTCTGATCCCGTTGTTAGCGATGATGATGTTGTCTTCATTAGGTCCAGATCTGTGGTGGAAGAGGTGAGCTGAGTCAAACGGCTCTGCATCGACCGAAACCAGACAGACGCTGAGAGCAAAAGTAACAAGGAAGCATCTCAACAGTCTTCCTTTTCTACAGAGCAGTGAACCCTGCAGACAACCTGCCATGGCCACTGCTAGTTTCCTCGCAATTTCTTTTACAAGTCAGCAGCAGCAGGTTGATTCCTCTCCAGCATAAAAAAAAAATCTCCTGGGCTCTGGAGTTTGTCCTCTGTGTCTCTCTGTTCCTCTGCACCCACACAGACACACAAGTGTTGTGAATGCAGCAGGGCTGTGCAGGTAATAATGAAACAGTAGTCAGAGCCCGACGCAGGCTCCTCCTTCTGTCAGCGCAGGCAGGGAGCCTCCTACCCCCATGGCTAAATTAAGAAAGACCATTGGACAAGACTGTGAAAGTGCTCCCCCAACCATCACTCACCCTCACACCCCCCCTCTCACAGAAGAAGACTGGGGGATGAAACCCAGTGCAAACACTCATTTTGTCAAATCTAGTTTGGGTCTAATTCTAGTCTAAAGTTTAACTGTGCAGTAATTGTTTTTAAAATGTTTTTTAGATGCATTTGACCAGGTCCCACATGGGAATTATAATTAAATAAATAAAGAAAACGAGTGATTGTTGTGCAGTTGTTGTGCAAGAATCACAAAGCAAACAAATTATGGGTATCAAGTGAAAGTGTCTTAAAGTATGTGAATTAAACTGAAAGGTCAGTTTGTCTGTCAAGGTCAAATTTGGCTCAATTTATTTACCTTGTGTGCAAGAAAAACCCTTCAGCAATGTTTAACACAACCTCTCATAACTCCCAGTTAAATGGTTGAATTGAAGTACTGATGAGTAATTAGATTA
>CAAKHC010013834.1:18569-40146 GCA_901007825.1 Macroramphosus scolopax | reverse complement strand
GTGTTTTAGCAAATCATCTCACCAAGCAAAGGCAAAGGTTATAAATGATCTTTATTATAATCCTTAGAACAGCGTTCAGTATACAGAACTAGCATTTTTTTTTAGTTGAGAAAAGTTAAACAGTAATTGATAAACAAATCATAACAGACAATCGTAGCTTTCTGTAGGGACAGCCTGCATATTCATATTTCCCACGCATGACAGAGTGTGCAAAGACTGGTGGCTCGTGACGGACAGGTGAAACAGTGACGTGATTATTTAAAAAGTGTCCAAGAGAGTAGAATGACTTTTTGATTTCAGCACAACAACCAATACTAACATGTCAGAGGCCCCTTAATACTGCATGTGATTACATTTGATTCAGTGACTCATTACCAGTTCTTTAGAGATTTTCTTACGCAGACGGGATACTGAGCAACGAATCTCACAATTTTAGGAGAATAAAAATGACTTTTCATCTGAGAAAAAATTCAGCCTCTTAATCTTGTTGTCCTAAAGATCATCTCAGAGACTCCATCTGAATTTGAATGTCTCCGGTACGTGTGTGTACTGTGAATGCCTTTTCATAGCTCCTTCTTTGGTCAAAAACGAACGAGAGCATCGGACAATAGTCTCAATGAAGAAAATAACTTCATAATCTGCAGCAGAGGAAGATGATTTGTGTTGTTCTTTGGTACGACGGGCCTTCAGACTTCAGGCCAGGACTGTCCCAGACTGGTTAATGACTTCAGCACTGCTAATTATCCCTGCTTTGTTCCCCAGTTACTGTACATCCGTTTCTTTTCTGCAGTTCTCGTATTATCTATCATATCAAGTCTTACCTGCAGGTCTGCTACTTACTTATAGTTCTTGATCTAATTTGGGGAAATCATACACACATATCGGCTGTGTTTGATTTAAAACTGACTTTTTCTCATGCTACACATTTTCCTGCACTAAATTGAGAACCAATTATCTACATGGGCCTCGTGTTTAGTGTTAAACTACAGCTCCCCTCTACAGTACATCTCATTCGTGTTATTCTGCTTTAATCCTCCTAATTACATCCCCAACACCGCCCAGTATAGTGAATTAGACTCTTTTACCGAGCAAAAGACAAACAGAAAAAATCCGAAAACAGACGATGAAACAGAAGTCAGATCGCAGCGTTACAGTTTCCCTTCATGAAACGGATCTCACGATGCCTTTGGATGGTTATTGCACATAAAAAAAACTGCTAAAAATAGAAATACTCAAATCAGGTCCCGAATATAAAGTGATGCCACTGCAGTGGGCAGTGTAACATTCCACGTCACATTGTTGACTATTGCTGTTGATGACAGAAACAAAACCTTTGATGTTGCAGCATTTGCTCCGTGCAGGACTCCACCTGCTGAGCAGTGAAGGACACTAGTGATTTCTGATGATCCAGGTGTTTCCTAAATGCACCGACAATCTGCATTGAAACCTACATATCAATACATCAGGTCGACTGTATCGCTTCCTTCTTCCGTCTCCATGCATTTCACACGCCTGTGTAACCTGAACACTTTGTTTCCATCTCACTCCTGATTCATTTAAAACACCGGTGGTGCACTTAAATCCAGCTATTCTAAAAGGTGTATCGGCAGGATGCATACATTTTGATGTGGAAAGAAAAAAATCACTAGGCTATACTATGAAATGTAATATTTCATATTTTTCATTCCTACAGTGAACATGCAACATTCGGTTGCTGTTCCCCCGTCGCTTCCAAAGCTCACAGATATAAAAAATTAAATTAAATAGAAATAAATAAAACATAATAAAACATACATTGAAAAGTGCAAATGTACATTTGTTACAGCATAACATATTCACTGTACAATCGTTGATTATATACTCACATTATTTTATGCATTATAATAAGGATTACTAAGTAGCATAGTTTGAGTAAGAAATAATTCATTGCAAGTCTATTTGAAAATATTTGCATTGTCCTGTGACAAGGAGAGGCTCTTCAAATGTGTGTGTGTGTGTGTGTGTGTGTGTGTGTGTGTGTGTGTGTGTGTGTGTGTGTGTGTGTGTGTGTGTGCGCGAGAGAGACAGAGAGAGACAGAGAGAAGCAGCATGTGTAGTGACAGAAGATGTAGATGTGAAAACACTGAGCACTGAAGCAGAGGAATCTCATGTCATTCTAGTTCAGAGGCACGAAAACTTCCAGGCCAGCATTTCAAGTATCTAGCGTTCTTTTGAACAAAAAAACACATCTGTCAGAAGTTAGCAAAGCAGAGAGAAAAAGATGGAGAAAAAAAAATGATATTTCCCGTTGTCGCTCAGGGAGGAGGCTCCAACTAGAGTCAGACAACTACTGGAAACAAGCCGTGGAGAGGATCGTGTGTCAGAACAGTAACAGCAATTAAGTGAACATCGCTTTTTTTTTTCATAGTATAGGCTATTGCATTTGACCTACACCTCCCTATGCAACGAGCAGGGTTAAGACCGACCTCTTCATCGGGCTGGAAACAGCAGTCATGCTTGCTTTCAAGATATTCTCCAAGTTCAGTGAATGTTTCCTCGGTCACGGCAGCGCAAGAAGTCAGGATGAATCCATGTCGTAGCTTCTGCCTGACGTCTTGAACATTCTACCACGTTGGCGGTGTTGCCATGAGGCCTGCGATAGTAATCCACTCTGGAGATTGAACGTGAGGAAAGTCATCCATTAGTGGTGGGTTGGTCAGAGACGTCATCAGGGTCTGCATCTTGGTAAGGATACCTGATAAGATTATCCAACGGGACAGCAAGAAGTGGCCAAAAGGTCTGTCACTGAAAGTGTCCACTTTCCCGGATGACCAGAATGTATCCATCTTTAAATCCAGGCTCCGGGCGATGTCCATTTAAATATCAATAAGGGGGCGTCTGATGCGGATGATGGATTACCAATACAGGCAGTGGACAGAGATGCAACAAGCATTTGGGCACTCCTGCACCATAATTACACAGGTGATTATGAATCATGTTGCACTTTCCTGGAGTGGCCAAATACAGATCCCCGTTTCTTAGTTTAAATAAACATGCTTTCTGTATCTGTGTTGGGTGTTCTCTTCCTGTACGGGTGCAGGCACACACTGTCTTTGACTTTGGAGGGCAGCCAATGACTTTCTTTTTCTTGAATAACGAGCTGATCGAGGATATTATACTGTACAGTTTGGGTAATGAGGCGGCACAACATCCTGAGGATTTCATTTGCTCGGTTTTTGTATGTCTTTGTACACGAATGTGAGGCAGAGACAGAAAAAAAGGGCGTATATGTTTGTTTACTATCTCACACTGCCAGGATATGTACGAGCGTCCGAATCCATCAGGGGTCAGCCTCCGGCAGCTTAACGCTCGGACTTGACTTTGTAGCGCAGGACCAGGTAGGTGGCCAGTCTGAGAACCAGGAAGAAAACCCCCAGCACCATGAAGTCCACGTAGAGCTTCGCGTCCTCCACGTCCAGCAGCTGCAGGACCTCCTCCGGCTTTTGGAACTTACACACCACACCGGGACACTCAAGCTCTGAGCGGTTCATCCCGTAGATGGAGAGTATCACCCCCTCAAAGCCGTACCTGAACGGGAACATTTAGGACAAAAAACATTGAACTCTTTTACATCAGAGAAAGCCATATAGCATAAATCAATTAACAGTGGTTGAAATTGGAGCTGCTTAAAGGGGGCTGGGAGTACCTGACATATGAAACATAAGAGCTCCACTGCAGGTATTTGGGAATGGTGTCAAAATTGACAAAGAAGCCGGAGAAGAGGAGAACAGGTATTGCTGTGACTGGACCCACGAATGTTGCTACCTGTGGAGCAAATGAGCAGCAGTCACTCCAAACTACAAGCTCATCGAGAAATCACATCATATAACGGAATCCTTAAGGTGTGCCGGTGCGCCTACCTGCAGGGACGTGGACGCAGCCCCTATAAGCAGACCCAGTGACTGCGCTACCAGGGCTGTGGAGGTGGACAGAGCCATGAAGAGCAGGTAGCGCCCCGCCTCCGGAGGCTGCTCAGTCATCCAGTACACGATACTACAGTATATGATTGGACAAATCACCTGTGAAAGAGAAGTTTCAATGTCACTGGAAAACAGACGGCTGCGTATCCGAACCACTGTGCGTTAAATCACAGAAACATCACCTGGAACGGGATGTCGGCCATGGTCTTCGCCAGGTAGTAGGCCTTCAGGCTGTACCAGTAGTTGAGGTGTTCCCTTATAAACACGCCCATCTCCAGAGGAACTGCGGAACAACAGACAGCGATGTTAAGTAGTTTTCCATTTCAACTGGAACAACACGGAAAATCAATATCACCGATTTGCGAGAAGTGGAATCTTACAGGTCAGAACGGTGGGCATCAGCGCAGCGAACATGAGGAACAGCATGGAGAAGAAGAGGAAGCCGGTGTTGTTGAAGACTTTACTGGCGTCGTTTCCGATTTTGAGATAAAGCAGGCCGATCAGGATTCCTATACACAGATGGGACATCACCCTGAGGTGGGTGAGCACCTTCAAAACAAATAATTAATTTAAATTGATACCAAAATATGAAATTTTAACCTGTTTTCTTTAACAATGTTTTCCTTGTTTGATTCTGATCTCATAGAAGTCGAGCAGGAACAGTTTGTATAAAATATATTTTACCGTGTCCCTGCAGATTGTTATGAAGGTTCTTTTGAAGAGGATGCAGAACTGTGTGAATGTGCTGGTGGCAAAGCTGTGTTTCTCCAGAGTCCCTGTGTCCTGTTGGGAGAGAGACAGGAGACGAAGAACATCACTTCTGCACAGATAGGTTACACAAAACTATTTAGTGTGTGTGTGTGTGTGTATTCTAGCAACATTGCTCAGAAAGACTTTCATTGATTTTTTTTTCACAAAATGTGTAAATCGGCCAAACTCAGAACTAATTTCATTCCCCATTGAGTGATTAAACCTCTCTCCTATATTAAGTCTCTTTACTCCAACAAGATGAATTGTGAGCATTTCACACGAGCTTTGATGTTTCTATCCAGAGAGAGTTTCGTTCTACTTTAAGAAAGAAAAAAAAAAAGAAGATATAATCCACCAATCGGTCTACATGGGATGATGGAGTTGTACCATATGCTCACTGCTGGACGCCTCCTCCCGCAGTGCCATTTGATTCATTACCCAAGACTATCACAGGCACTGTGAGTCATGTGAACAGAGAGGATGGTGATCACTGGAATCCAGAAGACACAAGCCAACCCGAGTCTTCATTATAAGGTGTTTGTTATCTGAGTTGCAGATTAACATCCAGTTGATCTCACAGCTGACGAGCGTGACAGCAGATCACAGGAGAGGCGGATTTACAACTTCCTCGTATAAACTCTGGACTGGGGAAGACGTGATTCCAGTGCACCTTAATGAACGGCAGCACAGCTTGAAGTTACACTCGTTCAACAGACTCATTCAACAACCTGTGAGTGTATGTGTGGTTGTAAGGCTTTCAGAGAGGGCCAGTATAACTCACACTGTAGCACTGGGAGGGACAGGAAGAGTCGCTCTTGTCTCTTGAGTTCTTCTTGCCCCCCTCCGAGCACAGTCCACCCTGAACCGCCTCGAACAGCACCGGGTTCAAGTCCCCGTACTCTCCCGATGCCACCTCAATGACTGAAGGGACAGAGGACAAGCTGTGAGAACAACTAGAAAACACATTCAAACACACAACATGCCATCAAGGAGACGGTTGACCTACTGAAATCAGCAGGGTTGTGGTAAGTCGGGCAGTGGAGGCTCAGGTTCTTCAGATAAGGGATGAGGTAAGGTACCGTGCCCTTGTATATGCACTGACCTTGACTGAGGATGTACAGCTGGTGGAGGAACAACAGCGGTACAGAGGAGTCAACATGGTTTCAAACACAATGACAATGGAGGTAATATATCAACAGCTACCTGAACTGTGCTGCTTGTAACATGGACAAACTGTAGCATGCAAACCTTTCTTGCCGTGACCTCAGAAGCAACTAATAGAAAACAGGATGTGTCCAGCATAAGCAGTCCAGTTACCTTATCAAACATCTCAAAGAGCTTGGCACTGGGCTGATGGATGGTGCAGATAATTGTCCGTCCCCCCTGAGCCAGAGACTTCATTAGGGAAACCACCTGGTAGCATGACGCGCTGTCCAGGCCACTGGGATGTGATGTGAAGCAAGGCAGGACAGATGAACGCACCATATAGTCTGGATTATATTTGAGATTACTGAAACTGAAGTGAGTTATCATACCTGGTCGGCTCGTCAAAGAACATGACAGGAGGGTTGTTGACCAACTCGAGGGCGATGGCCAGTCGTTTGCACTGTCCTCCGGAAAGACAGTTGGTACGTGTTTGAGCACAGTCCAGAAGACCCAGAGCGGTCAGGATCTCATCCACCTTACACACAAACACACACAGGCATGTTCTCTCTCCATTACACTGATGCAAGACACAGTAAATCATCATGATGAATGTATAAATGTGATGCAATTTATATATTCCGACGTACAAGTTCGTTTTTGACCTGCACGCTCTCATTGAGCTTCAGATGGGCAGAGACCTGAAAGTCAGACAGAACACAGCGTGTTATTACTGAACATCGGGCGTCGGAGAGGAAATGGGACAAACAAAAGACCCCGACCATCATGGCCTCCCTTGTAGTGAGGTGGGGCAGCAACATGTCGTCCTGCATGATGTAGCAGGACATCTTCCTGAAGGTCCTCAGGTCTCTGGGCCGGCCGTTCACCAGGATTTGGCCCTTCATGCCGGTCTCCCTGTTACCAAACAGGAAATAGATTAATGCAGCTATTTCCTGTGCAGGATGTAACACAATCTCATTACAACATGAAGTAAAAGACTGATCATATATGCATAAGGAGGCTGTTAGCACACACCCCACTGGTCTCACCTGTATCCTGCCAGAATATTCATCAGAGTGGACTTCCCAGCTCCAGACGGCCCCATGATGCCAATCAGCTCTCTGCTATTAAATCTTCCAGACAGACACTTGAGGAGGGCTTTGTAACCTGCAATAAGAGAAGGACCAAATATTGTTAGAACTGCAAATATTGTTAAATCTTTGACAGATTAGCAGGTTATACTTTTAGTTAGTTATACTCTTTGTGTAGAGTCTAGACTGTGAGTATACTCAGTTGAATATTTGTATTGGAATCTGCATACAGGAGCAGGTACACACAAGCTGAAGCATGAAATAAAAGTACTCAAAACTATCTTAGGCCCTCTGAAATCCAGTAGTAGATTGTGATTTGATTTACCTGGGTGGGACGAGAGGTACTGAGGATTCTGCTTACACATTTACAGTGTTGTTTTTCTCGATGAATAAATCAGAAAAGCAGACACCCTGAATCCAACAGCTCGTCTTTGTTCCATGAAATATATCTTCTTTCTTTAAAAAAACACTATACAGGCCACTGAAATGTTCTTCAGGTACATTGCGTTACGCTCTGCATTGATTCATTGATTCAGTAAGTGATTTCCACCTCAACCAAATAGGCTGTTTTCATTGCTGTTTGGCTGTTTGCAGGATTACCTGACTGACAAACATTGTCAGGGGATGAATCACGGGCCAGGGAAGAACTCGTGACATTTTGGTGCGGATCTCTTTATAACGTTTCTTTTCAAAACAGAAATATCAATTCATTCTTTGGAGAAAGTAACTACATCCTTGACCTCAGAAGCTAGTATTGTAAGTTATTGAAGGGATTTTGTATAACCATCCACCACCCTGAGATCGGTTTGCTGAAATGTTTGACCGTTATTCCGAGCAAAACATTTTTCCACTGAGAAGAAAAAGATTTCAATGGAAATCAATCTTTTTCAGCCGAGCCTCGGTCGATCTGAAACATGTGGACTGTCACGTCCCTCTTGTCATTCTGTTTTGAGAAATCAACAGCTGCTGCGTGCTGTGTTCTCGTCTTCTCATTTAACCTGAAGCATTCAACAGATTCCATGAGAGGAGCCTAATTTTTACACCCTATAAAACTGGAACCCAAAAACCAAAGGCATTACTTTACTTCCCTGCAGCAGTTCTATAAAAGGGTTATTGTGGTTTTTCCTGCTAATGAACATGCCTCCAGTTTTTGATGACACATGTTCCAACGTGTGTGGCCGAGCTAGTAACTACTTGTCGGACTGATATATATTCTGAAATCTTCGGGATACGGACGGTAACAGAGTATCATGGGATCCCTGCTGTCGGTGAGGCAGCCCTGCTTCGGCTTGTGGTGCATACTGATGATGTAACCCGCTGCTGTAGGTCGTGCATAATAATGGTCTTATCTGTACGAGGCTGCAGGCACATCTTGATCACCCAGTCTCATGAGAGCCATTTACTCTATTGCGCACCTCAATGTCAGTTCCTGACACCACAAAGACACACTGATTTAACAGCGTTCCACAACATACACAGGGTGTTCTCAGTCTGCTCTCGTGGGTCATCTCAAGGTAATTGCTAGGTACAATTATTACGAGTCACGGTTCAGGTGTTCTGCACGTCTTCATCTGAGTTAACCTTAATTATTATTTTTCTTGACCGTTTTTGCAAGAAAATGCTAAACTGTTAGTGATGCACAAATATTACTCAGCATGGCAAAGCAGAGAAGGAGCACAATTAAGTAATTAAAGTGTGTAAATACAATTTTTTCCTTTCTTCTCTGTGAGCTAGCAACATTCCTCATTCCTCAATTTAACAGGTCTAAATTGAACCCATTGAGCCCTGCGGACCAAGTCCAGTTTTTCCCAAAGGGCCTTGGACAGCATCAACTACACAGGGACAGGCAATTACTTAAAGGGGAATAACAAAAGGCAGAGCAGAGAGTACAGATGCAACTATTGTAAATGTTTGGGAAAATACAGATGCAGATTTGGCCAACATAACGATTACCCACTGTGTGCCAGGTAATTAAATAAGACTTAATTAGAATATAACTGAATTGTTTAAAGTTATTAGGCCCTTCGTCACACTGACCCTGGCGTCATCTTATTTGCGATGGCAGTGAACAAGACAAATATCGGCCGATACCGACACACAGCCGATAAGATGAATCGGTGCGAGGTTGCTCTGCTCTCCCTCCCTCCCTGGCCGAGCTAGTGTTTCACCGGTGAGGCCGACCTCCCCGGGGAGGAGTATTCTCTCAACATGAAAGCAGGTCACAGCAGCTTCATCCTATAACAGGGATCAATGGCCGCCCTCTCCGAGAAGACCCTACAATAACAGATACAGTCAGAGGACGGCTCATACATCGTATAAATCTTTCTAAGCTCTTTTACTGCTCCAGTGATAAAAGAAACCGCCTCTTTAGAGTATCTGCCGTGAATTTCATTTATGGAGGACAGTGAAATCATCCACAGCCTTTCTTGCTGAGCTCTATTTGTCAGAGACATCTTCTGCAATGACTCATAAGCAGTGACTACAACATATTAAACCATGTCTGACATCACAGGTTAGAAGCTTATCCTTTTCCTCCTTTATTCCCCTTGTGTGCCAGTGGTGTAATTGCATATAATTGAGTGGCGATGATTTATTATTTCCACGGAGAATTGTCACCGACGATCCAAAAGCACGGAGCAGAATGAGTGTTAAGCTGTGTGATTGCGACTGTTTTAGAGTTCAGATCAGGCACCGCAGATTAACAGCTCTGAGTTTAGCTTCTTAAGTGACACACAGACACGCTCTTCGGATCCAACTGCAGCTTATATTGGATGTAAGCAAAACATTTTTTATGAAGTTGCCTAGTTTTTCTGTGGGTGGCAGAAAGGCTCAGTATATACATGACAGAAGGCTCAGTGTGATTGGAAAGGGACTCAAAACAGCAAGTGAGCCTCATCATCAAAGGCACCGATTAATTAGGAATAGCTGAGACACATCCTATTCATGCATCATCGGCCTGATGAGCCCCCCCACCCCCCCAAAGAGACAGCACTAACAAAAGCAAAAACCTTGGGTTGATTTTGATGAGACTAGCAAGGGAGAAACGTGCATCAATGCTCAAACAAAGCTGATGTATTGACCACCGCTCAATATTCCCCCACTGTCCCAGTCATGATCCTCCTCATGAATACGCTCACATTCAGGTCTCACAATGGAAGTCTTTCATTTCAAAACAAGACCGAAAATACCACCACAATACCTGCAATGCATCACGTCTGGATTCTCCGAGGGATTGAAATTCATAAACGAAAATGACAATAGAAGACAATCCCCACCCTGCTAAATATACAGAGCTGCGAGGCATAATAGTGTGTGTGTGGGGGGGGCAGAGATAACCAAAGACTTGAGACTCACAGTCTCATCATTAATGAGGGGGGTTAGTTTAAATGCTGTTCATATTTCATGAGCAGATCAATCATGGGCCTGACGCGCTGACCACCTACCACCAGACAGCACAGGATGAAGAGAAGCAAACGGTGTGCCAATCTGCGAGTGTAAATTATTTACTATGTCTAAACTCTGCTGAGCGCAGCAAAGCTTGCAGGCACACTGCCGGCTACAACAGGGTGGAAGTCCTGTGTGTGTGTGTGTGTGTGCGTGTGTGTGTTTGTGTTGTCCGTGAAGACCATATTTTTCTTAAATGTCACAAATGTCTCCCCTTAAAATTCCTGCACTCCATCTATTGATCGACACGGGAGGTGCCGGCTTCCTCATTCATCATGTGGTGAACCCAGATCTCAGTACCTCTCCTCCTCCACCAGGGACCCTCGCGGATGGTGTACGAGAGCTCATTGAACTCCAGGTCCACAGCAGAGCGCCGTGGGAGGTGGGAGAAGCGCTGAGCCTCGGTGATGTGGTTCTCCACTTTCTTCAGGTGAATGAGCAGGGGAGCCTCCTGAGGGGTCCCGCCGGGGAGTTTGGTCTCCTCCATGGGGATGCTGACGGAGCCCGGTTCCAGAGTCTTCTCAGCCATGCTGAAAGGAGCACAGACATGTCATGTTTACACATCCGACCATAAGCCTGACTCCACTCTCCTGCTTCCAACACACTTTGAAGTACAGTCATGAATATGAATATGTTACTTGAGGGGCGATGAATTGATCATGAAATAGAAAAAAAGGGCAACATATGTCTGAGAGTTCTCACATCTAGTGCTTTGGATCTTTAGTAGGAATACTGTTATGAATCCTGACAATAAGTCAGATGAAGTGAAGTAAAATCTGACTTAATGTAAACAAGATAAACTTCCGTTGACCGGTTTAGATCCTTGATATTGACTGATTGGCCTCTTCATGTTCAGACTGGATGATTTCAGATTGACTTACGCCTGGACGTATAATCTACTTATTGTTCTTAGACACACAGCCGGGCTGATTGAGGTCTGTGAGGCTGTGAGTGTGAGGAGTCTGGTTTCAGCCCTGCAGCACCGTTATACTGCTGATTCATATACATTTCCTCTCGGACAAGGCGGCCTGTCTTAAGTGTCTGTTAAACAATGTAGTGCCTACTGATCCATTAGCTCTCCAATGATCTGAACCTGGAACATTGTTGTTTCTATGATATCAGCGTGCAGAAGATGTCCGGACAACTGAATCATCATCTGCTGAATGTCAATTGCTCGATGTAAAAATTCATTAAGATTAGGATTTTTTGCACAATCCAAGTGCTCTAAATCAAGAGCCTTGTAATCCGGTAATGGTTTATGGGGGTCATGTTTAAATGCTGTCAGCAAAACCAATTGACCGGGTGTGTTTTACTGTGAATTAATTCTGCTTATTCTGCTCACCACAAAGTCCAAATTGGATTTCAAATATTCATCTAACATGCAAATATATGTACATATAATATAATACATTTAATATTCAAGAAAATATTGAAAATATGTGATGTTGAACAAAGATTTATGGTTATTAAAGACTTCATTTGGAGCTGGAAGACGTGCTTGTTGCTTTACAGAAACATGTGTCCGACAGAGCTTCGGATTAAAATCAGTTTAAGAGCCTAATATCTGACAGATGTCAGTGAGCCGAGAGTGTTGTCTTCCAATGGAAGAGTTTTACAGGCCTGAATCATTTTGTTTCAATGAACTTAAATAGGATGCTATTGAAATACTCCTATTTTGACGAATGATACATTTGTCTTTGAAAGAATTGTGTGTGCCGTAAGTGCCGAGCGGATGTTTTATAGTTAACATAAATCAGACGTCTTTGCACTGCTGGACAAACTTGATAATTTAACACTTTTTCTACAATAAGTCAAAGATAACTTCAATGTTGACATTAACGTCTTTAGTTTTATGTGTCCTACTATGGGAATAATCAGAGAACGAATACAAAACACCTTCAACTTTGAACAGAAGAACAAACAGCAAACAATGTCTGTTTGGTCTTCTGGGTCAGGAGTGAATCTCCTCCTGACAGACGTCCTACAGGTCTTCCACCGCTCGTCCGTCACAGAGTTGTGATTAGATCAGGCACTTTTTGAATGCTCTCTTTGCAGGAAACAAGGTCACAGTGTCAAACACTCACACATACAATCCAGTCAACCTCTCTTATCAGTGGAAAAAAAGGTTGAGAGAAAACGTCATGCAACACAGAAATCCAGACTGAATCAGAGATTTGTATGTGACTGATTGTCAGAACTCATCATGTTGTCTGCAGGTAATCAGTGTGTGACCACCATGCAGTCTTGTACTACTCTCCAGCTACGGTCTGACATGCATGTGTAATAGAATTTTCTCATGTGAAGAGGGGAAGTGAAGAAAATTGATACTGGCTTCTATTGATCACACGGCCATTAGCGGATTACCATTACCAGACTGCATATAAGCTCTTTAAAACACTGACAGACATTAATGGCCCCTCAGTCAGATGAAGGCCTCCATGTTCTGTCATGTGCCACCCCGATGCCGGGACACGTGAGCACTCGCAGCCTATATAAAAGTCTCGTCAGGGATGAAATATGGTTATTAAAACGATCCGGCTCTGCACAAGTGGTGGCCTGCTATCACAATGACTTGTTAGTGATGAGGAAAGCTGCTGGGAAAAAAAGCACCTGTTAACTGAAACTGATGAGACTGAAAACACGAGGAGGGATGGAGGTTTTTTAAAATGTAGATGAAGAATAAATGAATGTTCAGAGGTCATAGTGAGGCTTGCAGGCATTCAGTTTGTTGCATTGCACATGCACACACACGCACAGGTTGCACATACTTCTTATTGTGTGTTGAAATGGCCAGGTGAGGGGGCACAGCGGGTTCTCCTGTCTGGGTTCGAGCAACAGTGCTCAGTCGATCCCTTCAGACAAAGCAGCACAATTCCTGCACATCAGAAGGTCCCGAATAGTCCCGGCGACCCAAGGATTTGCTCAACGTGCGCTACAGTCCGCGGAGGAATCGGTTGACAGGCAGAAAAAGGACCGAGCTGTGTTTTTCTTATCAATATGTGTCGGGGTGCGGCGCACATCATCCCGCATCCACTACAGCAACTCCTGAGATTATGATCATGTCCCGGCCTCAAACTATGACAGCCTCCCACAGAATCGTCGGGGTGCCGGTCATGTTTTTCTTCAGCAGGATTCTTCCTCTCCTGAAATCCATCCGCCCTGAACACGCATTGCAATACTCACACACATCTTCAGCGGGTGGTGTTGATGAGAATCCCCGGTCAGTGACATCTGGATTGAAAGTAATGCAAACAAACAGCGCTGCAGATGCTTGAGCAGCAGCAGCAGCAGCAGCAGCAGCTCGATCTGGCAGCCTCTCACCGGTCAGTGCGTCTGTGCGGTGCGCACGCCGGTCTGGGATACAGGGCGTTGCTGGCAGGATGCTGCTGGAAGAAAAATTATGTTTTGGTTCTTTCCTCGTAATCCCAGAACATCCTGTGCACTATAGCACGAGCACCTCAGACACATTTCAATCCCATACCCATTTAAAGGAGGTTAAAACTGGCGCTCTGGAGGAATCACATTTCATTACATTTATTGAGATCAGATTTAAATTAGCCTCCCAGATGCAAATTGAAACTCTTTAATTGTTTTCTTATTTTTGGGCTGTTGTCAGGGGACTGAGAGGACTGGAAACGGACTTATGACAAATGTAATGATTTCTGTTTCTTCATCTGCTCACACAGATAATCAGGTGTTGAATTCGTCTTCCCGGCTGACTTCATTTAAATCAAACATGTGGAGGGTTTCGATGATATTTCGGCCCCGCTGTCTCTTTAACGGCCGCACCTGCGCAGCTGCCCGGTGCTGATGCTGCAGTGCCCGGGTTATTTTCGGTAAAACAGCCGGGGTTACTCGCGTTCAAGCGGGCCCGACATGCCTTACATCACCCCGGAGAGGAAAATCAAACCCAATTTTAGCCAACTGCCTTCTAATCAGACAAATTTAAAACACGTTTCAGGCACGAGCACTTCCGGCACAGCAACACATCCGACAGTGATTTACAATCATATAGCTGCAAGAGTAACACGTCTTTTTTTGGGGGAGATTTTAAAACATCTAATCCACAAAGACTCACGACACCTGCAGTCCATCACGTTCTCACCATTCGACTGGACACGTGTTTATTGTATATGTCATATTTAATGTGATGGAGACAGGTCAGTATCCAAGATACAGATGAATGTTGTTCATTGCCATTTCAAATCTGGACGTCTTCTTCCACCTTTTATACTATAAAAGAAAAAAGTATTGATTATACAACGAAATGTTTGCCTCGAGGAAATACAGATGCCCTTTCTTATATTCTCTGTAGATTTACGCTTGCATACATAAAGGATCTTACAACATCCACCCGTTCTCCTTCTGACAGGGCAGATCATTCATCATCTGCATGACTAAGTCCCTTCACAGCAAACACAATAGGAGCCAACACTTCTGTTAGTTTAATTTTGACAGGAAACTGTGAGTTTGCAAAGCTATATGATAACTGCAGGAATGAAGGTATTCGGGGTTTGAAGTTTACCTACAAATGAGTGTTAGGAACAGTAAAGGTCTGAACTGTGATTATAGACAGACGTCTGAGGGGGGAAGGTCCTATTCCAGCTCAGAGGGAGGTGAGCTACTGGAAGCTCTGAGGAGACTGTGGGAAACACAGTTAAAGTAAAAAACCCCTGACATCCCCTTCAACATCCCTATGAATCACCTTTATTCCTAAAGGTGACTCATCTGTGTCATCTGAATATTTGATGGATTAATGAGCCTTTCTGCTGTGTTCCAGGTCCACAGTGAAGGAAGGCCCAGACTGTTTCTGGAGAGTGTCAGTGGAGTAACTGGAAATGAGCAGGAGGAAACATACTCGGAAATTCTATCAGAAAACTCAGGAGAGTACAACAGGATAGATGTGGGTGCGTATCCTCCCCAGAGTTTTAGTGGGGGAGGATGAGGAAGACATAATGAGCCATGATGAGGCAGGGGAATTGGATTTTCATACACCCATTGCCGCAGGACATCCCCCAGTGTTATTTTTTAAAAACTTTTTTTCATTATAAGAATATTATGCAATCTCTCCCTTACATATTGGTGTAATTTTTACATAATTGCCATATATGTTATAATTAAAGGAGGTATGTCTTATGCAATTTGACTCTTTTAGAACGTAGTTGGTTCTTGCAAAAAAGGTGTTCCAATAATTTCTCATTATTTTCTAAAGCAAATGAACACATCGTCCTCATGTTGGGCACCTAGTCCCAAACATCATGAGCGATCTTCAGCGTAGAGCATTAAATAAGAGAGTTACATGGAAACTTGCTTATCTTTTAAATTTTTTGCTTATTATGATGTTTCAAAGTGCAATGTGATGCTGAATGTGGTGATATGCTGTGTAAGAATAAACAAAACAGCACCATCTAGTGGCTCTTATGAGTAGTTTCTATCACTCCAATGCACACAGAGCACAATGTACCAGCGTGTCTGTGCATCCTGTCAGAAATAGAAAACTATACAAAAATATGAAATATATTTATTTACATTTTGTGACCTGTGACGTCACATTGTGTCATCCAGAGCTCATTGAAATAGTTTGATTAAAGCAAATAACTTGAATAAAAGAAGACCTCTCACAGGCCGGGACTGTGGTGCGTCAGAACACTTGAGTGAGTGCAGAACAATGTGAGACAGGAAACAGAAGAGACTGCAACAACACGATGATTTCATCCTGACATTCTGTTAATCGCATCATTTTCAACTGAAGATAAATTAAAGTCTGTTGACGGAGAATACTGCAGATTTAGACGTTCAGCTTTTCAGACAGTTGAAGAAGATGCTGGATAGAAGCAATATACTGGTACAAGTCTCATTACTGAAGCAACAGAGTCACTTTGTTACGGTTTGAAGGTTGGAACAGATTCAGAAGCCTTTTCAGGATGGTTGCCTGACTTCAGATAATGCAGCAGAACTTTCATCTCTCTTTTATTCTTTTCAATGCACATTTTTACCCACCAATTTATGAAAAATAAATATTTGATCTACACTAATCTCTGTGTTAACTCAGACCCCCCTCAGGAGAGCTCCTCCCTTTTGTAACAAGATTAAGGTTTCAGCTCCGACAGGACAGTTGGACGAAGAGGAGGAGCGAAGAGACACACACTAATCTCATGTTTACAGACGCACCTTAAAGAGAGTGTGTAGTACTAACACCAACTTCATTCAACCAACCAGGGAGAATTTGTCTTGGGATTAATAATGAGCTTTTTATTACAAAAAGACATCAATAAACCAAATATTTCAAATAATCATTGGACCTAAGTCTAATACTATTACATTTAAGTCTGCTTGATTTTGTAGAATAAAAAACAAGAAGGAAGCATTGGAGTTGAAGGGCCCAAATAATTAAATTGAATTATTCCAACATTACGATTTTGGTCTGCTCAGTGTTCCAAACAACAAATGAGCCAGTAAAAAAACACTCTGCAGTGTACAAGCTGTTCATATCTTCCTTCTTCCACTGATGTCTTGCTCTACAGTCCCTTTCTGTCGTTGTGTACTCATTAGCCATGTCCAAATCAACATTGTAGTCGGTTCACATTGCATCAGTTTGACTTGAGTTTGCGGCGTGGAAGCGACTCAGCACATGATAAAGCGCAGTCACAGATACAAGGGACACAGTGAGCAAAGAACCTCTTCCAGCCGGTCTCCTTCTTCTTGCAGTTGTCTATCCGAGAGCAGCCTTGTTTGGGTCGGCCAAAGTAGCTTTTGTTTGTGCAGGTAGAGTTGCAGGTTCCGTTGAGCTCCTTCTCACTGATTTCCATTCGCCTCCGCGGACACATTCCTTCAAAGCAGGCAGAGTGACATCATAGGAGGGTCAAACTGGACCAAAATCAATGTTATTGTGTCATTGGGGCTGTTTACTCACTGAGGCAGGTGGGTTTTGGAGTCCAGAGGCCATTCGGCTGGCAATATCTGGTAGTGTTTCCCAGCAGCATGAAGCCAGAACGACAGGTGTACCTCACCTCAGATCCAACCCACCAGTCGGTTCCATGCACTGCTCCATTATGGTCCACATCTGGCCTCCCACAGTTTACTGCCATACGAAGGAAAACAAATGCAAAGCATGGCACGGAGCTCCATTAGCTTGATCCAACAGTGAATTTACTTTGTGTGATCAGGTGGCTCCATAAACAGCCGTCGCTGCTGTTCCTTGTCTTACCTCGACACAGGGACTTGTAGCCGAGCCAGCAGCAGGTCGAGTTTCCGCAGCGGTCCTGCCTCAGCTCCTGGTGGCGCGACCTACAGCCTCCTAAGCAAAATGGTGCTGTCCCAGACCAATATATGTCATCTATGAAATCCGGTTGGGGGTTCCATTCTGTCTCACCTACAGGAAACACTTCAGTTATCCTCTTCATAAACCTGAATAGAATCAACATCCTTATAATCAAATATGAACAGTTCTTTAGGTCAAACTGGAAATGTCAGTAGGATACAAGGCCAAGATTAAGATATTTTAATACTACATGGATCGATAATACATCTTACCACAATGCAATGACCTCTGTCGCTGCATTTAGGAGACCAGAGCATGATAAAAAAAATGAGATAATAGGATAAAAGGTCTTACCACTACCTTCCACCTCTTCGATCCACTCAGGCATCTGAGAAATCGCTCTTTGGAAGGACCCTAACAGCAGGAGCAGATACAGCCTCATGCTTCCTGAGTTCTTTTGTAAAGTTTCCGTGACAAGCTGCAAATTTGGGAACCGACACTAAGTCATATTGCTGTCCAACACGGTTCTATACATCAACATTCTTGCATAGTCAACAGACATAAAGCCATTAGCCGTCCCAGTAGAGCGGAGTTCTCTGACGGCCAAGTGAGAAGCAGAGAGCAGGAAGTAACACTTAAACTAAGCTGTGTGTGCTGCCTAATCTGCTCCAGTGTTAATGCAGCAGCATGCTGTATATCATCCAGTGACTGGGCTCACAGCTTTAGAAAAGCCTCATCCTGATTTAACTCGCTTGATCACAGAAGACAAAGACCACAATTATTATACATTGCCGAGTTATCAAAAGCAGCGATTCTGTTGTTTGCAATACTAATAAGGACATTTAATTTTGCAACATCTAAGAACGAATGATATCTTTGTGAAAACAGTTTATTCAAGTAGTCAATTAAACATCAAAAACACTCCAAGGTAATGAGGTCTTTCCTTCCTCTGGGTCCCACACATTTTGTTGTGCATCGTGTTCGTGTTGACTTCATTAAGCTAAACCTTCAAGGGTGTGTCGGATGTATTTCCACTTGGCAGTATTAGCAGCATTAGCCTCCAACTACGTGAAGATCTTACAGTAAGATAGACATTGAATGAATTGAAAAACACGTTTTTAAAATAAAGGCAATCAGTTCAATATTAGCAAACATATTTACAGGTTTAATACCTAATATAGGCGTATAGTTAGGACCTTCACGGAGGAAGTCTTCATCTTCAATCCTTTACAAACATAGGAATGTTTTTAATACAGTGTTCATCTGTGCACGTCCCCACTAAACACACGGTCTCCATTAATTTGCTGTAGATCTGACAAACGGCATATTCAATTACAGAATGTCCTGTCATGTCTGAGGTGTGTGTGCAGGACCATCCAGGCGATCAGACAGACTGTTCTCCTTGCTGCTGAGCAGAGTCTTGGAATTGCAGCAGGACAGCGTCGTCCCCAGTCTGTGACAAACCTCCAGTGAGAACATACAACATTCCCTCTTCCTGAACATCCTCCTCAGTCCTCAACTCCTCCAGCAGCACCCCTTTCAGTTCTACCTGCACTTCTGAAGGAGCTGCGCCAGGGGATTCCTCTTCTTCCTCAGTCTGACCACTGCCGTCATCCTCCTCAGTGCGCCGATTCTGTCTTTCTCTCATCAGCTGCTCCGTCAGTTCCACGCTCTCATAGCGAATCAGCTGCAGCCGCAGGAAGCCGTCCTCATGCTCTTTGTACCTGGCAGTAATTGTGAAGCCATTAACCTATGAACAGCACACACAACTTATATTCAGCATTACTTGATGCTTGACTTACCTGAACCGAGGGTGTCCAGATGGCCATTTGAATTGGTGTTTTTTGTGCAGATGGACCGTAAGGTTGTTTCCCCTGGTGAAGCACTGATCACACACATGGCACTTGTAGCGAGCTACAAAACTCCCCTAAAAGAAAATGAAAGAACGACGAATGATATTAAAACTCTCTACGCGAGTGCAAGTTAACACCTATTTGAAAAACACCCGCCCTTTTACCTCATGCTCTCTTTTGTGGTGAATCTTGATGGTACCAGGGGTTCGAGAGGTGAAACCACAGCCAGGCACGTCACAGCGGAAGGCCGGCTCGCTGCTGTGGCTGTCCAGGTGTTTACGCAGGTCGATCAGATTCTTACAACTACAAATGCAAAAATAAAGAATTGAAAAAACTTCAATACTACTGTGTGTTTTACAGCTTAAAGTCTCCCTGCACTCAAGTGTGTTTTGATTGTTGCTACACTTGTAAGTTTGAGCTTCACTGTGCAGAAAAACGTACTGTACTTGCAAAGCTTGACTAGAAGACCGTTTTTCATCTGCTGTAAAGCGAAATTTTCTCCGTGCTCCCCTTTAATCTTAGTTATGTGTATGTAAAGAGCACGAATTGTGTCACCGTATCTATTTTACAAACCAGTGACGGCCAGTGACGCAGGCTACTTAGCTTTTGGTGATTTGGAAACTTGAAACCACGACTGCTCAAAGACAATTTGTGTAAAGCAGTAAACATTTAAAACTAAAAATATTTTCATATTCACTAATTCTGTCCCTGTCAATGAGGACTAGATTTACTACACACATTTCAATAAATATCTGAAGGGGATCTGTTATCTTTATGTGTAGTGCAGCTTTGGAGGATATGATACCTGTATTCACAGTATTCACAGCTGTATGGCTTCTCGTTACTGTGCCGAAACTTAATGTGGTTGCGCAGTGATGAGGGCGATGGACAAGTCATGTCGCACAACGGGCATTTGTAGTGGCTCACTGTATCAACAAAACACATCGGTCCATTGGTGGTTAAAAGGAGCATTGTTACTTATAACTACATTAACACAAGAAATACCATAGTGGAATCATTTATCTTAAAACTTGAGTGTTTCCATGACAACACGATCCTCCATCACTTGGATTTCTTGCATATGTTCACCTACAAATAAACACGTTTGGATTGATGTAGGAACTGACCGTGAGTCCTCATGTGGTCTCTTAGTAGTCTTTCTGTTGCAAAACGTTTGGAACAGTGGGAACACTGGAACCTCTGACCTTCAGCAGACAAATACAAACACACAATGAAGGATTCGTTATTGTTATTTGAACTAGAGAAATAATCAGTTATTGATGTTTCTGTCAGAATTCTTGTGTTAATATTTTTACCTTCCATGGCACTCTGTCGAATTATGTGGTCAAAGAACTTTGTGTTGCTGGCGTACATCCCCCCACAGCCTGGACATGCCACTACCTTCTCCTGGGTGTGGCTGCGCAGGTGCTCCCGAAGCTTAGGACGCCCTTTAGCAGTCGCTTCACAATCTGGAGAATGACAGGCAGGAAGTTCGACTTAATACAACAGCCTTACTATTACTAAAAAAAATGAACCCAGCTTTTTACACCTCTTTGGCATGTAATCTCCAACACAGACATCCCTGACATTTAATCTTCAGACAGCTTGTGTCATATTACTTAACTTTCCATCCACAGCGTAGTGGAAATTCACAGTCTCCTACTGGCACATCAACGGTCAGGCTATGCATCTCCACATGGCGGTAGAACCACTCTGGGTTTTCATATGGCGGTTGCTTGGAAGACAGGAAAGGAAGAAATTGTTGTAGTAAGAAAGTGGTAAAATTCTCAGTCAGTTAAACTTTAAAGACATTTACTCCATGTACCTCAAATGTATACACTCAGAGGTAATGTCACTGTAGCCTAGTGACCTAATACCTAATGTATTTGCCAACAAATCCCCGAATTTTAACATCAAATTAATTTATTGTGCTCCACCAGTAGCAGCACCTGCTACTGCCCAGCTTACCTCACATTCCTCCCAGAGACAGGTAAAGTTGTCTGGGAGTTCAGGGACGATGTTGCGGTTATGGTAGCCGATGGAGCAGGTGCCAATTTCTGGCTGGGCATTAAGCAC
>CAAKHC010013833.1:64840-87449 GCA_901007825.1 Macroramphosus scolopax | reverse complement strand
GGACATCTGACCTTGGAGTGCCTGGCGGACAGCGACCCCCCTCCTGATATTGAGTGGTACAAGGATGAGGTGCAAATGCAGGTACGGGATCAGCAGAAATAAAAAAAAAAAAAAACAGGCATTGAATTAAAACCTCCTACTCATACTCACACTTGTTTCTTTTCCTTTCGTCCTCCGTCCACTAAGCTGGGGGGTCGTATTCAGCGGCTGGCGGGGGGGCAGTACCTCGAGATCCAGGAAGTGAAGCCTGAAGACAGCGGCCAGTACAGCTGTGTGGTCACCAACATGGCCGGAAGCACCAGTCTCTTTTTCACCGTGGAAATTCTCTGTAAATCCCTCAGTCAATAATAACAATACAATGAAAGAGTTGATGGTAGAACCAGAACCCATTGATGAACCTTTTTACTCCTCTAGTACCACCTGTAATAAAGGAGAGCAGCGCAGTGGTGACGGCACATGTCGGCCATGATGCTGTTTTACCTTGTGAAGTCGAGGGTGACTCGTCTCCTACGATCATGTGGAGAAAAGATGGCTTCCCCATAACTCAGGACAACAACAAGTAGGTCCTACTTTTTTATTTTGTTACAACAAGCAGTTGTCACAGTAGTGACCCATGAAGATTAATTATTCTATGACGGTTAATGAACATTGAGCATGTTGTGTATTCATTGAAGGTACACCACGTTAGCAGAGGGCTCCCTGCACATACATGGAGCTCAGTTGAGCGATGCTGGTCGCTACTACTGCACCGTGTCGAACCAGGCGGGCTCAGCTCACCAGGGAATGGACCTTCGGGTGTTTGGTAAATATAGTAAAAGAACTGTTTATGTAGCGCAGACGTTCAGATCTTCATTTTGACCACCAACTGTGTCTGAATCTGTTTTCCATCAGTGGGTCCTTCAATCGGTCCAGGTCCGTTCAACGTGACAGTAACCACGGGGATAAGAGCCGCCCTGAGCTGTGAGACTACAGGTATACCCCCACCTAAGGTCACCTGGAAAAGGAATGGCTCTCCACTTGATGTCACGCAGCCGCCTGGTGCTTACAGGTAAAGACGAAGCTTTGGCTGCAGCTTCCATGAATACACAATCAGCGTGAATCAGAAGTCAAACAGTCGTAAGAAAACCTGACCCAGTTGCGTTTGTCCCTCCAGGTTACTGTCATCAGGGTCCCTGGTTCTTCTGGCACCGTCCAATGAGGATGGAGGCTACTTTGAGTGCACAGCTGTTAATGAAGTTGGAGAAGAGCGCCGGGTCATTGAGGTTAACCTGCAAGGTACAGATTGTTTTTCATTTCTACAATAAACAGATTGTAGTCATTTTTAAACGATTTAACTGATGACTTCTCTTCTTCTTCCTGTAGTCCCACCATCTATTGAAGATGATGTCACTACAATCACAGCTGTGAAAATGTCTCCTGTGGCGCTGCCTTGTCACACACAAGGACGCCCTCAGCCCACTGTCAGCTGGACAAAAGGTGGAGCCAAACTGGGATCCAGAGGAGGAAGTTATCGCGTCCTTCCCACTGGTAAGACGTCATGGTGAACAATAAGGCCGCAGCATCAGTTTGTTCATTAAATGTGACAGTTAAATCACATATTTGTACTTCAATGCAGGCGTGTTAGAAATTACCGCTGCTTTACCAAGTCATGCTGGGAGGTACACCTGCTCAGCCCGCAACCCAGCTGGAGTGGCTCACAAACACGTCACTCTCACTGTGCAAGGTGGGTTCTCATTGGCTTGGCTCAACACACTGGTACAAAGTTATTTGGCATATAATGTGAACAAGATAACAATACTTATAACAAAGTACTTTCTCTTCCATGCAATTAGAGCCCCCAGAGATCCGGCCAATGGCAGAGGAGGTACAAACAGTGTTGCATCATGGGACTGTCCTGCCCTGTGAGGTTCAAGGATTCCCTCGACCGTCCATCACCTGGCAGAGGGAGGGTGTTCCCATAGCAGCAGGTAACAATATAGAACATGCAGGCATTTCATTAAAGCTGTATCAGACGGATCTAGTTTCATTCTAATTTGAATTGAACTTTCTTCACAGGTCACAGGTTGGCTGTGCTCTCAAATGGAGCCCTGAAGTTTTCTCGGGTCACGCTCGGTGATGCAGGGATGTACCAGTGCCTGGCAAAGAATGATGCCGGTGTGGCTGTGGGCAGAACCAAGCTGGTGCTGCAAGGTAGCGTGGACTGGTCATTATGAGTTCTTGATATCTAATCTTGGCATGTATCGATGAACACCTGCTCACTCATGTTTCTTCAGTTCCTCCAGTGTTGAGTGTGCCTCGTGTTGAGTACACTGCTGTGCTGGGCCGACCAGTCAGTCTGGAGTGTATAGCTGATGGGCAGCCCCAACCTGAGGTCACTTGGCACAAAGACAGGAGGCCGGTGGTGGACGGTGCTCATGTACATATCTATTCCAATGGAACCTTGGCAATCACATCGACCCAGCGCAGTGACGCAGGCCTGTACACATGTACAGCCAAGAACCTTGCCGGCAGAGCCAGCCATGACATGAGACTGGTTATTCAAGGTGGGTCAAGGCTCTCGGACAGTTTCATTTCACTTTGTGTGAAGACAGACTCTAACATTTAAAATAATGTTGCATTTCAGTTCCACCCATGATTCCTCCTGGGCAGACAGAACTGTCAGTCGTCCAAGGGTTTCAGGCGCTGCTGCCCTGCGCTGCTCAGGGCTCACCAGAACCCAGAGTATCATGGGAGAAGGATGCTGCGATTGTGACAAACCTTCCAGGCAAATTCACTGTCCTGCGATCAGGGGAGCTTATTATCGAGAGGGCAGAGGTGAGCCTGATCACAATCCAATTTCAGTCTCAGTAAAAAGGGTCTGAGACTGACTTATAATTGTCTTCGTCACACAGCTTGGAGATGCTGGTGTGTTCACATGTGTGGCCAGTAATCCAGCTGGCTCTGTGAGACAAGACATCCGATTGTCCATCAACATGAGGCCGGCCTTCAAGGAGTTGCCAGGTGATGTAACCCTGAACAAAGGACAGAGCCTGGCTTTGTCCTGCCATGCTCGGGGAACACCTTCCCCTGTCATCTCCTGGACTGTCAACAACAGTCCCTACCCAGGTACGATATTGTATTAGTTGGAGGAACTTCAGCTCCTTCAGAGTATCACAGGTCCAGTGTGACTAAATTCACAGTTGTGCTTTTGTTCAATTTGAACTTTGATGTTTAATCAAATAACTTGTGAGTAAAATATTGAGCCATGCACCACACCATGCAAACCTGTTGATAGGCTTTGACTGATACGTTCCAGGTGCTACCGTGGATGAGGCCGGCAGGAGCACTGTGAACATTGACAACATTACTCAGAGCGATGCTGGGACCTACGTGTGCATAGCAGAAAACAGTGTGGGCTCCATCCGAGCGCTCTCCTTTGTCCGCATCAGAGGTGAGCTATTTCATTTTTGGGTTTTTCAAGGCCTCTCATGGCTACAGAGAGTTAAATAAGATGAGTTATATCAAATAGATGTCATTTTCAGAGCCTCCAGTGTTGAAGGGTGAAGCCCACATGTCGCAAACAGCCATCCAGGGCGGCTCCGCCGTGCTGGACTGTCCAATCCAAGGAGACCCCAGCCCCGTCCTCCGCTGGCTCCGAAATGGCCAACTACTTCTACGCTCCCTCCGGATGCAACCACTTCATAATGGATCACTGGTCATCTACAGCATCACTGTAAATATAAACAAATCACACTGCCCTATATTTCTCTCTTTATCATACTCAAGTTTGAATAATTAAACTTCCTTGAACAAACTAAATGAAGAAAAAATATTATTATTGTGCTCAAATTTTGCCCACAAACTTGTTCCATGATGTTATTTATTCATTAATGTATTTACATCTGCAAATGTCACAGTAGAAGAGTTTTCATCTCAAACGAGCTTCACCTGAATTTCCCTGGTGTGTCAGAACACTGTGCGACTGTCCTGCAGCGTCCTGCTTCCACCTAAATCAGATTGGAGGCTAACAGAATTAGCAGCAGAGGGGAGAGATGAAGAGAGATCTGGATGTTCCCAGACTCTGCCCTGCTTTCTTCAGACTGTAACCTTGTTACGTCTCTAACTGCGGCTGTAATTGCACAGCCTGCAGCTGAGACTTTCTCACAGACAGATGACTGCCCTTCCCACAAGGCGCTCTAATGTGAATTTCCCTCTTTCTGATCCGAGTAATATCTATTATGACAAAGAATTGAATTTGATAAACTTTAATTTCCCCAATAGAAAATGTTAGCTACTTTCTCTAATGCCTTTGTTTTGTCATACTTTTTTTTTTCTTCAAAATTTCCGATTGTTTCATCCTGTTGGTTTGCGGTAGCATTGGAGGGTAATTGTTCCTCTCAGCCCCAATTTAGCCAAACTCCTCGTCTCCCTCTTTGATCCTCAGGCTGCAGATGAAGGGGCGTACCAGTGCGTGGCTGAGAGCGAGGCTGGAACAGCCGAGAGGATCATTACTCTCAAGGTCCAGAGTGAGTCTGTGGTTCTGTTTAAACAACTTGTAATGGGTATTAAATTAATAACACACTGTACATCACACAGCCGGGTGTCCCCATCTTAACTTTTCTATAGTAACTATTGTCCACCCATCGTCACTAACTTAAGCATTAAGTCATCCTCTGTCCGCTGTGGCTGTTGTCGTGTTCTACTTGTAAGAAATGCTGCATTTGTGTCTGAAATATGATGCATTGGAAAATGTTCTGTATTTGTAACAAAATCCATCTCACCTTTGTTAATGGTGCTTTGTACTTGCAAACCACACTGATTGTTAGTGTGTCGTAGGGCATTGTTGTTGTTTTTTTTATAACTCCTTGGCAGGAAATTAGCTCCCTGAAGAGGTCAGTGGGGTCGCTATATTGATTATAACCACAGTATTTTTGCAAATTAAAATCTATGAGACACAAATCAGTTCTCTCTCTTTCCTCAGTCAATGGAGGCTACTCTAACTGGGAGGAGTGGAGTCCCTGTAGCAGCACCTGTGGACAAGGCTTCCAAGAACGTGTCAGACTCTGCAACAACCCAGAACCAGCCAACGGTGGCCGATCATGCAGTGGGCCAAGTATTGACTCCAGGAAATGTCAAGCCGGTCTTTGTCCTGGTAAGACCGACTGTCTCCTGTCTGGCTTGATATGCACCTCTCCTCATTTAACTTCTTGTTGGTATATGACATAATCTGGCTACTCATTGCCTTGGTGTTTGTTGATTAAAGGTGAGGCCCCGCGCAGGACCCAAGGCCGTCTGATAGGCAAGGTGAATGACAGGGAGTTCGGTGTGTCGTTCCTCGAGGCCAACATCACAGACAATGTGGATGATGGCAGCAGCACTCTGCAGGCCCGCCTCGACAACATCCCCCCAAGTGTGGGTGAGTGGTCACACATCATATTACTTCCTGAATGACCTTTACTTTCGTGACCTGCAGGGACTGTATGTGGGACTGGAACATGTTTCTAATCTCATAGCTTGCGTGTGTTTCCATGATGCTGTGATGAGCACAGAGCTTGTTGATGGTCATGTTGCAGGTCCCTTGCTGCGGGTGTTGGTGTCTGTGTTTGCTCCCATCTACTGGACCACTGTGCAGCAGAGTGGAACAGCCAGGAACGGCTTCTCTTTAACTCAGGGCCAGTTCAGACAGGAATCTCAGCTGGAGTTTGAAACTGGTAAGCTTTGCCCCAAATCAGTTGTAGGACATTTAATCATAATGATCATGCATGTTTGCTCATTAGTACGAAAAGCTTTTGTTTCTAAGGTAAAACTTAAGAAAACTTTTGCATTAGCTATAGTGAGAGACTGGATGGATTATCTATAACATTTGTTTTTTATCTGCACCACCGACTGTCTTCATGACGACTGTTAAAGTTTGGAAGTTCCCAAAACAACCAGCAGATGGCATCACTAACCACTAGTGGACTTTACATGAAGGCCTTTGTTTCCAATCGGCATGTTCTCTTTTGCCTGTAACTTCATGATGAATGTATCTTGACTTTATTAATATCTTTAACCAGGGGAGATCCTTCGTTTGACTCATTTGGCCAGGGGTCTGGATTCCGAGGGTGTTTTGCTACTGGACTTTGTGATAGATGGATATGTTCCTCCTTCATTATCCACTTCTCATCTGAACCTACAGGTGTGTTCACTGCTGTCAACGCAATGATTAGTTAAACGATGGTGCTGCTACATTGAAGCTCTTCCCTAATTTCTGTGACCTGTTTTTCTGCCCTGTAGGCGTTTGATGAGTCCTATGTGCAGACAGGCAAAGGGCAGCTGTACTCGTGGTCATCACAGGCCCACCGGAGAGGAGATAACCCCATGGTGCTGCGTTGTAATCACACCATTATTTACGAGGGCCAGGAGCAGCGTGAGGGCCCTCTGCTCCAGCTGCTGAAGGTCTCTGGAATAAACAGCGTCTACAATACGTTCACTCTCTCTTTGGACTTCCATATCACTGCCAGCCTTCTCACACCAGGTCTGGGAGTATTGACACTGTTCCATTATTTCACCGCTTACTGGATGTGAATGTTTAAAGAGCTCCCACTGAACTTCTGTGTTTTTGCAGACGGTTCTGGAGAAACATGCCCTAAGGGTTTCGTTCTGGACACAGCATCCTACTGTGCTGGTATGCTGCTTTCCTCTTTTCCGCCTCATTTATTGTTTGGCAACAGCTATCTTCAAACAGTCGTCACTCTACCGGTTTACTATGGTCATTAAATGTGTTGTTACTAGATGAAGACGAATGTGCGCTTCAGTCCCCCTGCTCTCACTCGTGTAACAACATCATGGGAGGATTTTCCTGTAACTGTCCCTCCGGGTTCACCATCTCCACAGAGACCAACACATGCCAAGGTGAGACGAACACACATGCTGGAATTGTGAAATGGGAGCAATTACCAGATAAACTGTTAATGGACGATACCAGTAAATATGGTACTGATGTAGGAGAAGGTTTATCTAATACCTGACCCCACCCAAACAGTTATGAGAGCCAATTCGAAAAAATAACTTACTCAGAGTGCTGCAATTCCAAAACCACAACCAGCCTGACCCACTGGTTTTGTTATCGATCAGCACATCACTACTAGGTACAACAAACGTGAGGACTTCATCTGTCTGTTAGCCCTTTCTCCATCACATAAACTGCAGCCTTTGGCCTTACACCTATCCACCTTTAATGCCATGCAGATATTGATGAGTGCGCCCAGGGCTCACACATGTGCCACTACAACCAGCAGTGTGTCAACACAGTCGGCACATACCGCTGCCAGGCCAAGTGTGGACCAGGATTTAAGCCCAGCATCACAGGAACCAGCTGTGAAGGCAAGTCACTACTAATCTCTGTTAACTCTCTGCTCAACGTTTTATAAAGACTTTAGTGGTCATGCTCTGTCGTTAAAATAAAATATATTTGCTCCTGCAATAAAAATGAAGTATATTTACCGTACATGTCTCACATATTGGATGCCACAGTATTGACAGAGCAGGATGTGTTAAATTGTGTGTCTCAGATGTGGATGAGTGCCAGGAGTCCACTCTTTCGCCGTGTCAGCATCAGTGTCTCAACACTCTGGGCTCCTACCGCTGCATCTGCCACCCCGGATACCAGCTGGCAGGACACCACTGCACCGGTCAGTCAGCGAACACAGAGCACAGGCTCTAAAACGATTACAGAAATCATGAGTAAATTACAGTCAGATGACGGTTTCGGAAAATAATTATTTGGCTATTAGCTTTAAAAACTCATATGACCAATAAGAATACTTCCAGAGGGATAAGAGACGAGCAGTAACAACTCTGCTGGGCTTTTACAGACATCAACGAGTGTATGAAGAGTGTGTGCCTGGCTCACCAGCAGTGCCGCAACACAGAGGGAGGATACCAGTGCTTCGACAGCTGTCCCACTGGCATGACCAAAGCAGAGGATGGAGCCTGCACGGGTTGGTGGCTGTTCTACTCTTATGTTCTTAACGGTTCTATTTATTTACAGGGTGAGAAATGCTGCGTTACAATGTTTTTAGTTTTCAACTTGGGCGGGAGACGGTGAGAGCATGCAGGTGGAAGCCAAAACAATGATTCGGATGAATATCCTTCTCGGTCCACGTAGTTCTACACAGCATTTTACGTTGTGTTACCAAGAGTCAGATTTCACAGGAAGTCTGCTGGATTGCTTAGAGGCATGAAACAGCAAGACGTCAGCGCTTTCCCTCCACAGACAGAGCTGGAGCCTGTTTTTCAACAAAGACTTCATCTGTGCAGAAAGAACACCTTTGACTTAAGCAACAAAGATCGTCCTCATAAGAAGATGTTATGTTTATAGTTGTGTTCTTAATTTTAAGAAACTGTATAGTCCAGTAGCCCCACTGGGATGAGGTCGAGGCTCCCAATCTCCCTCTACATGGTCTCCTGCTGTTTTATTCTGTTTTTTATGGTATTGACATTAACACACCAGTTTCTAGATTTTCAGTGATGAAACTCCAATTCATTTGCTAATGTTGATATGCCTTGGTGGACTGTATATTTCCAGATATTGACGAGTGTGAGGATGGAAGTCACATGTGTCGCTACACTCAGGTCTGCCAGAACACAGTCGGAGGTTACGGCTGTGTCTGTCCCAGAGGTTACAGGTCCCAGGGAGTAGGCCTCCCATGTCTGGGTAGGACATTTGTTTCATATCACACTGCAATAATAAGAGTAACAGGACCATGATTTAATTTGAGTTGTGTTTCACCTTTCAGACATTGACGAATGCCTGCAGACACCAAACCCTTGTGCCTACCAGTGCCGCAATGTGCCTGGCAGCTTCAGATGCCTGTGTCCGCCGGGTACCGTGCTGCTCGGGGATGGACGTTCTTGTGCGGGGCTGGAGAGAGGACAGACCTTCACCAATGGAACCAGAGTTCGGGCAAGACTTCGTCCCCAACTGGTGTCATCCCTAGGCAGGCCAATCCTGTCCCGTTCTCATGGGGTATCCCGCATTACGAGACAGAGCTGCCCTGTAGGATACAGCAACAGAGACGGCAAATGTGTTGGTCAGTGAGACACCACTCAGTCCTTCATTCAACAACACAGGCCTTTATCTTCAATGACATTGCAGAGTCTCACACTTCTCACGTTATTGTTGTACAGATGTGGATGAGTGTCTGCTCAGGAAGCCGTGCCAGCACGAGTGTCGAAACACAATTGGAAGTTTCCAGTGTGTGTGTCCTCCAGGTTACCAGCTGGTGCAGAACGGCAGGCGCTGCAGAGGTGAGAGCCTCACTCATCACATTTCTTTCTTCCTTACTTCCATTGTTCCAGCTAAGCTCCTTTTCCCTTTCTCTCTTCAGACATAGATGAGTGTGTAGAACAAGGCGTTCGATGTGGACACAATCAGATGTGTTTTAATACCAGAGGGGGACACAAGTGTCTGGACACACCCTGTCCTGCATCGTACAAGAGTGGGAGGAGTCCAGGGTAAGTTGCATCACAGAAATATACTATACAGTGGTCCTACAATGTTTGAATACAGAAACTGGGCCTATATACTGCAAATATGTGTATGTGAAAGACATTTCGAATGTGTAGCTGACACCTTTCTTACTGTTGACCCGTTAAAGGACATGCTACAGGCCGTGCTCTCTGGACTGCGCCAGCGGAGGCTCTCCTCTGCTCCTGCAGTACAAGCTGTTCACTCTTCCCTCCGGCATACCAGCCAATCACAACGTAGTACGACTGTCAGCGTTCACTGAGTCAGGCATGCTGCAAGAGCGTACGTCTTTTAACATACTTGAGCAGGAGACGGAGACGGGTGCAATGGGCCGTGTGTTTGGCATCAGAGACGACGCGGGCAGGGGGATCATCTTCACACTGCGGGCTCTGGACAGACCCGGGCTGGTGCGCCTCAAAGTGCAGGCAACCACCATCTCGCTTCAGGGCCGCATTACCTACCAGAGCATCTTCATCATCTACATCTCCGTCTCGACGTACCCTTACTGAGCCTCCGAGCTGCTTCACAGGTGATTCTGCTCTGCCCGGTGGCTTTTGGGTGCCTCTCAACCACTTTTCCCCAAAACCCCTGCGGCTTGGAATCATTAGGCCTTACAGAGAAGCCCTAACATAGAGAAGTAAAGAGGACACGGCCAGTGGCTGTCATGAAGATCTGTGACTGAAGAAGAATCCTATAAAGAGCAAAGACATTTTTTAAATTAAAAGTTGCCTTCAGTAGGTTTCCAACCTCTTTGGAAGACGTGAGACCTGACTGAAACGTGGTGGATGATCAACATGTTTTTTACTGACCAGGTTCCCCATCTGGGATCATTTGTATTTCTATTCAAGATGTCATATAGGAAATGGAAAAGTGGAATCGATGTCATACAAGCACTGAAGTTATTTAGTCAGCTTTGATGTTCTGCTTCTTCATAAGTGTGAGTGAGTTTGTTTGAAATGGTAAATATCTGATTTTGATGTAGTTACACTTTAAATTACAAGTCTTTCACCAGCAATGAAATTCTTCAAAAGGAAATTACAGGAAACATGTTCCCCCCCTCATTATTTTAATTTATTTGAACCATTTGAACATGTCCCAGGTTGAAACAGCCTCCTGTCGTCTCACAGTGTTGACACATGTCGACATCTCTCCGAGGTGTATTTGTACTCTTCTTATAATTGTGTTATCATGTAAATAGATTCAAAGGTGCCTTCCTGAATGTACTCAGTATTTTCGAGTGCACTGCTGCAACCGGTGCTACAAGGACAAATGTTTTTCAGGCAGTTAGGAGACACTGATCCGAGTTGGACTGCACTTACTGTTTGTTCCGAGGGAGTTCAGCTACAACTGTCCTCCCTGCGTTCACGACGGTTTACACAATATTGACGTACTTTTTGGAACAGTCGATCAATTATCAATCTGGTGCTGTCGAGACACAAACTGGAGGAAGAATGTTGTCTGAAAACAAAAATAAATAAAGCTCACAAGGGCTTAACAAGTAACGTGTTGATGAATTGTCTGATATTTGTAAAAAAATAAAATGGACGACACTTTTGTAATTGTCTGTTATTACTCTCCGACGGCTGCAACTAACCCTGACTGACATTATTGTGCTCGTCAGCATCATTAAACTTTTTTTCCCCACTGTAGAATGACTGAGTCAGCAGATGACATATCATGACTCTAATCATGAGCTACACGTGTGAACAGGCTCTACAATAACAGATGGTAGTCAGTTAGTCAGATAGTCGGTGTGACTGTAAGACAAAGGGCTTTTGTTGAATATTAAATGTGAAAGTTTTAAACAATTTGGAGAGGAGAAACCGATTTGTATGGGGTTGGGAGAAGGGAGGCAACAGAAGCACAAACACCAAAAGAAAGCAGCCGCACTATAAACAGTTTCACTATCTATGAATACAGACATCATATTAGACACTATCATGTGCACTTTTATGATGTTCCCCTGTTTAGGCCAGCAGATGGAATGAAATGTGCTGTTATAAAAAGCTGGTGTGTCAGGAGGTCGTTTATCTCTTGACTGTTGTAATAAATCTAGAGGGTGATCAGGTAATACCTCAGCTGCTCAGCAGATGGAGCCGGTCTGAGACTGTCCTCTAAATATTCGACCTCCTCATCAGCACTACTTTGCCTTCAGGCCTGCGTATTGTTGCTCTCTTTGCAGTCATCACAGTCAGATGTGCGGCTGCTGGTTGCACTTAAAACACATAAAACACAGAGGAGACTCTCCGCTACAGGAGGAGATTTCAACGTTACGGCACGAACTGACCGGCAAGTCTGTGACCGTTTGCCAGAACTCACAGTGAAAACACCTTTATATGGGATTAGTTCATCTCGACACTGGAGCCATATTACAGATTGAAAATACACGGTTGGAGTGTTGATGCAGTTACTCATCTGTTATACAGAACTCGTTTTTATTCTTCTTGGAAACGAGTCACAGAACGTCAAGGCGACCTGAGATCAGTGTGTGTTTGTGGATACTTCAGTGTTGTGTGTGTGTTGCCTGGATTTGTGTAGATGTTTCTGGGATGTGGTCATCGTCTTGGAGGTTTGATGGTACTGATGACCATGAACGGACAATAAACAAGACAGAGCGGAGGAGTCTGCAGTAGTTCTTGAAGCTCTCACGATTCCAAAAAACGATCATCAGTATTAGTTATATTCAAATATAATTTTGATATAGACCTGCCGGCACTGCACCGTCATGTTCTCCACATAGTATATGATCACCATGCTGTATCTGTAACATCTCTGATCCCAGGAGCGATTACTAAACATCACTACGAAACATAGGAAAAAGAAATATTCAGGTTAAATGCATGTTCACATCTTTCACCACATAAGGTTTAACCCGACATAAAGAAGTAAGATACATATAAATGAGCTTCAGTTTATGAGAAACACAGCAGGACTGCACACCAAATTGGAAGCTAGTCATTCGTTACGGTTTCATAGAGTCACAGCAACATGTGCAATACACTGTAACGCAGACCGGAGGCTATTTGAACTTTCCTATAAAACACACAGTATCGGTGGCAATGACAGCTTAAGGCTGAGGATGGGTGCAGTGGCACCTCCCCTACTGCTTTACGCAGTCATGATGTCGGGAGAAACTAGGACTCGCTGTGCTCTGCTCACTAATGAGCACAACACTGCTGCTGCCTCCTAGTAGAAACAAGTAGAGGCGACGGATCTCAAACTATAAGCATCGTTAACGAATTAGTCATGAGATCTAATGTCCTTGTTGTTGGAGCACACAGGTCACCTTCACAGCTGAAGGCTGCACATTTATCCGATCAACATTTACTCAGATGCGTAGGTATAGTGTTGCTGTTACTGCGTCACGACTGGTGATGAACCAGTTGAGCGTTATCACCCAGCTCGGCAGCTACTCTCAGCTATCGACGGTGGCCATCTCAAACCAGATGTTTGCATTCACAGCCAAAGAATCGGCTCTCACCCAGGACAGCTGGGCACCAAGACGTTGCTGGTCTAGAACCAAGTCATCTTACATCAAGGGCTGGATTTTCGTGACAAAAAAAAAGCCCAACAAGCCCAAATAAAATGTTGTGACCACTGACACCGTAAAAAAAACGAGCTAGTGTAGCATTAAGTCGTCCAAAGAAGAGGAAGAGAAAACTGAAACAACTAGTTAGCTTATAAAAGTTGCATCCAGTGATGTAGTGACGTGTCTCTTTAGTGTCTTTCTGGCCTGTGGAAAAGCAAAGTGATTCTTCGAAGGTTTGCGAGGGCAACCGACTCCAGACCGGCACTAGCAGGAGTGTTGCATTTGGCAGCACTGAACCAGATATTTCCATTAAGAGACGGTGAAAACCAAAGCAGAGCCAAAAGGAGGGCGAACGCTGAGCATAATGAGGTGACCTGAAACGGCTCTTAATGAATGCTTCTGCATGCTGGCCAGATGTGTAAATAGACAGATGTTTACTGGTGACACACCATTAACGTTGTAAGGTGATACTACGAAGACGGACAAAAGGAATCGTTTGTCCGCAGGATCGTCCAATCACAGTGGAGTGGTGCTGTAGCATAATGCAGTTTGGCTGACGGGCCTCTTTCAGCAGTGTCATGCTCAGTAAGTTTCGTCATGGCGGACTTACATGTGGAGTCACTGAAAAAGAACACGATGTCAAATGGAAGCCGAACCGGCTACAAACATGAGTAATGCCACAGTTACAGACAGTCATCAGTTCTGTCTGTGAACACATGTGGGGAAATTGAGTAATACTATGATGTGATGACTAAATATTAATGGTAAAACTGTAGGGGAGGATGTGGAGAGTCTGACAGGGCTCCACTAGCAGGACCCTACGGGAAGGCTTTATTTCAGTGCCAGACAGTAAAAGATGTCCTAATCTGTTTTCTGGCACAAAGTGAAGTGAGCTTTGAGAACTAGTTAGCCGGGTCAATTCTCCTCAACATTACTACACTATGTCCACTCCATGTGCTTGTCCTTCACACAGGACGACTGTTGCCTGACGCCTGATGCCAAAAACGCAAATGTAATCAGGCTGTGCACTACAGCAACTTTGCTAATATGAAGACATTGGCAGCGTAGAATTTCCCAGCACACACTTTGTCTACACTGCACGCAAGTGTGGAGACAAATTTATGAAACCGTAGCACATTTCCAGATGACATATTACATTTCTCTCCATATTTCTGTGCCGCCAATAATCCTGATAATCCACGAACGCAGCATGTTCTTGCCCACTCGTGAAAATAATGAATCGGTAACATTTACTGGTCGCCATGGCAGCAGGATAATATATGTACATGCATAAAAAGAAGAAGGGTCGGGGACAAAGTACGTAACTGTGGAATAATGCAGACAAACGATAATGAGGAGAAATGGACGTGTTGTAAAGCTGAAAGATATTTTACTGCAGCTGTGCAATGACTTTCTCCCTTTGTGCTCCGTGATAAACTATTGTATTTGTTTTAAACATATAGCATGACACGTTAATCTTTTGCAGGAAAGGAAATTCCTGCAAACGGGTACAGGCTAATATCTGGGGAGGAGGTGATCCTGTGCAGGAGCGCACAGCAATTTGCATCACAAACGACGTACCAACATAAAGCAAGCTCAGCCCTTTAAGCTATCGCCCCTCTCAGTGGGGCAATAAAAGACAGGCGTGCTGTGTGGTATGTTCCTTAACATCAGGCTGTGCAGCCTGGTTGACAATATTTCCTGCACACGTAAGGGAACAGCTTGCCAAATCCATCAGTACGTTTTGTGTTCACCTTTTACAGCCCAGTATAAGAATTCAAATAGCTGAATTATTCTCACTGACTGTTGCTGGGGGAATCTCGCTCTGTTATCTAACCACAGTGCTCCCTCGTTATTAATAATTGCAGACAGGAAATGCAGGACGAGCCCAGGATATATAGGATAACACTTTCACGTGTTCTAAACATGGTGGCTGGAGTCTAGCTGTTGTGTGAGCACATGCGCCTGGTTGAGTTTTAATGTGGGCCAGACACTGACATCATCACCGCAATGCTTACCACAGTAGTTCCATCCATCCTGCTTCCCAATCCGCCAGCCAAGCCCTGCTTCCTACTATTAATCCCAGGGACTGCAGATGGGGGAAAAAGAGACGAATATCAAGCGTTTTGTAGCTCGGATGGAAAGAGAGAAGAAAAAAAAGAGAAAAGACCACCACATGCTGAAAACGAGATCCCACGCAGCTCCTTGGTTGTGTTCCATACGAGTCTCAATGCTGCAGTTAATATTTACATCAGCCCAGAGAATATGGCAGATCAATAGACACCAGGTCTTCTGTTTGCTCATACTTATCTTTTCTTGGTATGGTATGGCCTATAAATAGTATCATGACATTTTTAAGTCATATCACGATGCACGGTAAATATCTGCTGCAAAGCACTTCATGACTGCATTTAACCCTCTGATGCATTCAATCACCCCCGCATAAGAATTATAGAAGTCAACCTGCAACATACATATATATGCTGTGGTATAACCGACAGGATGGATGCATGAAGTGGTGACATGACACTGTATAAAATTAAAGCTGATAATAACATAATAATGATTTAATAACAAACTATAAGAACACATCTTTGCAACCCACTCATTTAATACATAATTGTGATTATAATCATATCCATTCGTGCCTCGGGGCAATGATATTGATAAGACTATTGCACATGGACACAGTCTGTAATTCATTTGCCAGCTTTGGTTCCTGACTTTATCTGCAGTGATCATCTTGCTTATAATCTGAATTATTGATTTTCATCCCTCATATTTGTTATGCATGATCATGTATTCAGCTCCGGACGTCTCCATGCTGGCGCCACAAGTATGAAAACGCTCATAAATCGTTGTAAGTTGTTTGGTTAGGTCAAGACAGATCATTATATAAGATATCCAAACAAAGTTGAACTTGATTCATGACCCAGATGGCCAATGAAACAACAGTTCATGAAGGTTTGAGTAAACAAATGACCTCCTGATATGATGATCATTGCATCAGCAGCTCTGCAGCTCTGCAGCTCACCCCTCCACCACCAAGCTTTTGCAGAGGAAGCAACTCTGCTGCCCCCGCAGGATATCTTGTGTCTGCTCCATCAGTGAGGCCAAAGCTTCCTTCTTGCCAGACCTGCAGTTGTTCACTAATCACCCCGCTGTGATTTACTGCCCGGGCGGACAGGTAATTGTCAATCTTGCTCCGGTGATTATTCTCACTCCCATGCTGTGTAGGATGGGTGGTAAAGAAATACTTTCTCACGCCGAAGCTAGAAGCCGTCACAGTGGTGTGAGCACCTTAGGCTATCTACATAAACACCATTGTGGAAACTCGCCACTTGCTACACTGCAAGTTAAATTAAAACTGAGAAGACTAAACTGTTACCATCTGAATATCCGTCTCTCGCTGCTTTAAAAGTACACACATACACCATGTGTGCAAACCAGAGAAACCATGGAAGCCCTGCTCTCAACTTGAAAACAGGGACACCAACCCAAATTCGTGTTCCCTGTTTTCAACCAGATGCCCCACTAGCCCTCGTCTGTAATCACACCGCTGTAAAATTTTAAAAGTTCAAGTTGTTGGTTTTAAGTGTTTGCGACAGCTGTTCAATGCGCTGACGCTTGTGAGACTGATGTCTCTCGACTTCAAGATAAGCTTTAATTCACAAATACCTTCAATACCTCAACACCGGCGAGGTCGCACCTGGCCGAGTGCAACACCCCAAACACTTCATTCACGGCGCAGGCATTAGGCAGCAGAGATGGAAATATCATAGTCATAAATAGCTTAGCCAAGAACAGCACTTGCGCTGTCTTGATCCTCCCACAATGTGGCTGTGGAGTTACTGTGGTCAGGACTTGTTGCGTAACGATTTGACTCAAAAAAGGAAACAAAGTCCTCATTGGGAGGCTTTATTTTAGATGATGTCGACAACGATTAAAACTAATTTGTAGCAGGCAGAGTGGTGAGGTTTTGCACATTATTGCTCTCATCACTCTTAAAATTAAATCAGTGAATATATAGAAAAAGTAACATATGTAGCAAGACATTGAGAGATGTGACCGGTTAACACAAACATCTGATAAGAAATCAGACTACACGCTGTTTCAATTGCAGGCTGACATCATGGGAGACACCCCCTGTTTAACTGTAGACACAGGATTACCTCACAAGAGAAGAACGAGCTTCAATAGTAAAACTAAAAAGGAATCAAATTAAGACATGTTCCACCACTTCTAACACTTGGTCAGAGCAGCATATTTTTATAAGGAGACACAACTGCTTCTCTTGGCAGGAACAACATTTAGTTATCATTAGTCCAGCATTCACATGTTCTGCTGTGTCTCTCTCACAGTTTAAAGTTCAGAGTTTGTGTCAAGGCTTTTTTTACTGGAACTGAGAGTGCTGCTCGCTGACTTCCAGAGAGGCTTGAACTCCAGCAGGGTGACCCCAGGAAATGGGTTGGTACTGGGGGGTTGACTGCGATCCATCACACAGTAGTGCCCTGGAACATGCTGCGGAGCATGACCACAATGTGCTCTCCCCGGCTTCCCTCTCAGCTCGGACCACTTCACGCTTCTTGAAATACAATACACACTTATATTTAGCCTGTCCTCTCTATATTTTACAACACCGACTGGGCCAACAAATGCCCGTGATTTTCTCATGAGGCAGAACAATTCATAGCTTTACAGTCCATGGCAACCGAATGCTTTGGTGTCTCTGTTGTTGCAAACATGCCTAGAAACAAGGAACCACAAAGATGAATAAAAAAAAGATTTATAAATTGATGTCAGCTGTCTATAAATCAAGAGAAAATATTAGAATTTCATTTTCTTAAAGGCCCTGGCTTATAAAACCAGCGCCTAGAAACTTTCATCGACGGAGTGATTTATCAAACTCAGCTCACCAATTGTAAAATAGTTCTTATTGAAACACACCGTTCATCATAGTCTTAGCCCAGAGTAGACCCGAGGGAAAGAACTCTGGGAACAATAAACTATAAACCAGGGAATGGCTACAGTATTTGACACCTTGTAGGTAAGTACTCTCAGCGTAACACAGGAAATAACTACAAAAGTTCTGGGGGCATCTGGGGGTCCGAGGGAGAGTAGCAGGAAACAGTCACAACAAGGCAAGAGGGACTTACAAAGACAAGACGGCGGGCCAGCAGCTGATGTGCAGGCCCAGAGGATGAAGGTCTCCCTGGGCCGCAAGGACACCGGTGGCTGGACTGACAACAGAGGTACTGTTGGACTGCTTCGTTGGAGTGAGGGAGAGGGAAGGCTGTGAAGGCTGCAGCATCGGAGTGGAGACGGGGAGAAGAGGAGTTAGTCAGCACACCGCTAGCAGGCTTGTTGCTGGATGTTTTGAACGCAGGCTGAGGTAGGTAGCAGGAAATATTGGGTGGAGCCTTGGGCTGGCGAGGTACCTGAGGCTACCTGGGTGCTGGGTACCTGCAGCTGACAACCAGCTGCCCATAGTGCAGGTTGAAGGATAGCAGACCCGAATCCGTCTGGGAGGAATGTTATCATGAAGGTGGTGAACTAGCAGGCTGCTGGCTGGAGGGCTTTAAAACCGACTGAAGTCTAGTCACTGGAGACTCTATCTAGGGCCTAGTGATAGGAAAAAAGCAGGGGGGGTTGAAGGCTTGGGGACACAGGATGGAGCCTAGCCTCGTGGATACAGTGTGAGCTGCAGAATAACACAAGGCCAATAAAGATTTTATAACACTATTATAAAAATCCATTGCTTGCCAAATGAGTGCCAACATAGACTTCCACCGCATGGATCTGAACATTCTTGGCTGGAGGCTACAAAGCGTACCCGAGCATAAAGCACCTCGTTCATTTCTCAGTGCTTCATCTGCTGAGTCAGCAGTGACTCGGTCCCCCAGGGCGAGACGCTGACAAGGTTTGATCCGAACTGAGTCAATTATTGGCCAAATTGTACTTTCACAGTCTTAGAATAGACTCATGAGCAGCAATCACACAGGAGACAAAGTACATAAGTCTCAAATCTGAATCTTCTGCAAGCTAGGAGGTGACACACAGGATGTCAGGTAGATTAGCAAACAGTTCAAATCCAGGATCACGCAAAGGTCTCACACAAGATGTCTGTAGAATCAGGCCAGGAGCAGGAAGAAAACGAAAATCCAGGAACAGTTGAAAAAGTCAAACACGTGGTAATGAACACTAGGGATAATACACATTCCTTGGAAAAAAGGGAATGGCTAGAAAACCTGATTAAAACCAAGAGCAAAGCAAGTCTAGCAACGGAGGGGGGAGGGGGGAGGGGGGAGGGGGGAAGGAGCCTGGGCCTCGTATCACAAAGCCAGTTCAACATATCCAGGATATCTTTGAGGTGGCTGGCTTGAGAAAACTAGTTATTCTACATATCATTTTACCAATACGCATAGCGACTGTCCAGCTGAACCAGCTATTGCAATCGAATGTTGAAGCCTATTGGATGTGTAATGTTTTCCATGCATGTAAAGCTCTTCCTCCAACTCCTCACCTCTTCTTATTGGTCTGTTCAGGTGTTGCTGTTAGCGTCGTCACAGAGGCTGTCGAGAGGCTGTAATTCAGCCTGAACACTGACCTGCAGGCCATGTGTCACTTAATTGGTATAACTTAGTATTTAATGATAATCAGGATTAAGTCTTACTTTTTTTGAGTTAATGTTTGTTTGCATGGTTCTCCAGACGTATGCTGATGTGACTCGTGGCAGTAAGATAGTAGTTTATGGAACTATTTCCCGATCACCATATATATGACTACTGCAAAACAATTCCATGAAATATTGTGATATAGTTTTAAATGAATATTGCCCACCACTAACTTCGACATTTAACCTGATTGTAATGCATTACTGCTTGTCTAATAGTTTATGCTACTGCTCATTGACATGATTATAAAACGATTGTTATAACATTTTTGCTTATGTAAAACAAGGAAAATGCCCCCGAAGCCCCCTAGTGACTCATCCACGGTGACTACAGATGTATCCAAGGGTACAAAGAGTGTATATACCAAACAAACCCCCCAATTGGCGAGGTCAGTCATGACATCACGCCTTGGTAAATAAGAACTTTCCCTCCCATGTCACTGAATTATTTCGTAAAAGATTTGATGAGACAAAAGATTTGTGTGCATGTGTCAAACCAACCTGCTGCAAACCTTAAATCTGCTCAGTCTTGTGTGCAAAAGCAAATCACGTCCTACGAGGACACCTTTAAGATCCCAGATAGAGCTAATTACCAAGTTACTCATTACCGAGGACAAAACAAAACTTTAGATTGTCGTGCATTACAGCCAAGTTGATCACCACAAGGCCCTCTTGTTATATTTCATATAGCCAAAGCTGTACAATTGCCTACCAGTTAATTGCCAGAATTTACGACCTAAATTGGTTTTGACTTTTGGAATGAAGGGTTCCCTGAAAGCAAAGTCCTGTAAATGTATTTAATGTAGATGATGGTTGCTGACACTCGTACTCTACGTGTTCTTTTATTAGCTGCATGCTGGCGAGTGAAGCATTCCACCTCCAATAAGGTCCAGAGTGAAGACATTTAAGCTGGTTTTTCTGTACGGTTAAAGAAATGGAAAGTTTTACGTGTAAGACTCAAAACAAACAGGTCAAGTACTCTGACCTGACTTTTACTTTACTCTCTGGGACATTCCTCTAAAATGACCTCATAGAGGACAGCAGGCCTGGAAAGCAATAAAATCTGCCTCACTGATGGCTTTTCCATCAGCTCTCCAACTTCGTTGTTAAGAGCTGAGGTTTGAACCCCTCATTTGGAACCCCCCTGTGGCAGCTCCGAGGATGGAGGGGGGGTGGGCTGTAACAACTTACAATACTTCGGTATAAACTCTCACACTTTCTATGTAATAGTCCCGACAGGCCAACTTTACAGCCCTCAGCGGGTAAAAGCACAGCTACCGCTGAAAAGTAGCACATGACAAACAGTGGGACTCGTTTCTTTCAAAATAGTCAGAATCACTGTGAACAACAACAACTGTTCCTTAAAAAAGCACCTGGTTTTCTGTTCAACTTTTTGAGTACAAAGCAAGAAACCGTCTCACATCTTGTCAACATATTAATCCCACGGTGCAGATGAATACTTGTTATTGGATTTTGATGGATGCCGCTCATGTTGCTCGGACCGGTGAAGACACTCTGTCCTTGAAGTCCGCTCCCAGTCCAAGAAAATGTTCTTCTAGTTTCTACAGTTAAATGTTTGAGCTTCACTGTGCAGAATGATCTACATGCAGAGTTTGAAACTGGAAGGCTGTTTAACATTCATCGCTGAAAGTGTAAATCTTCTCTGGACAATCCATTCTGAAGAGGCGGGTCTACGAGCATGATGTCTGACATCACAAGCACATGCACATGCATGATGTGGATACCTGAAGCGTGCAATACTCTTTAAAGTCAGAGACATCTTGTGTCCAGCAGTTTTACATTAGCAGTATTTTAAACAGAAGGTTCTACTGCAACAGTAATGACTAAAACGGATGATACGCAGCATGAGACATCTAAAACCTGTTGACTTCCTGCCAACCAAACGTTTTAAACACCTCACATTATATAATCCATTCTTTGAGTTATGTGTAAGCGTTTTTGCAGATCTAAAAAAAATACGGAATACAGCATAGGTAGGTACACGGTGAAGTATTTTACCACAGGAAAAAAGACTGATTGCATGTTTAAATGATGCCAATGTTTGAATATACAGTTATTCATTTTGTTAGAGACCTGAGACTTACTGTAAGATGCACAACACATTATCACCTGTTAACCAAGTCATTTCCATTAACCAGGCACATCATTTGTGGTTGGAAAAAGTAGTTTTTTCCACATTAAGCAGTGATTTTCTTCTGCCCTTAATAGTCTGAGAAACTTCCATACCAGGGTTTGCTTTGGACTGGTGTACCAGTCTATCGTGTTTAGCTTGTGGGACAAGAGAAGACAGACGCTAAACAGAAGCATGAATTCCAAGCTGACCAGCCATTCAAACAAGTATTAAGTCAGTCCAAGTTATCATGCTGAATAGGACGAAAAGCCACTGACAGCAACCATCTCAAGCCAGGTGGACTGACAGCAAAACCTCCAAGTGATGGTTGGTCGAACTTGGTATTGGTATTGTTTCCATAAACGTTCTTCAAGATATTCCTCCACTTGTTATATAATAATGGTGGAGAACACTGTCCAACATATAATCTCCACTGGTGTTCAACCGGGTTATGATCTGGTGACTCCAAAGGCCATGGCATATAATTAACATCCTTTTTAATTCTCATATAACCATTTAATGTTTTCTAAAAGGAAACCTGCGAGCACTTTGTTGACTATTTGCTGAAACAGTCCACTCTGTGACAGTTTACATAATCCAAGCTCCTTGACTGACAGGTAGACAAGTACTAATGTCAGTCTGGTGCTCTGGTCTTTTAATGGGCAATGAGTATCCTCGCCAGTGGAAATAGCTGACTCAATATTGGGAAAATGGTCAAGACTAAATATCAGCGCTAAGTACATGGAAGTTATGGTTCTCAAACATTACATAACTGGGCACCTCTCT
>CAAKHC010013833.1:45314-56162 GCA_901007825.1 Macroramphosus scolopax | reverse complement strand
TTCCTGGACTAAGGCGGATCCTTAGAGGCAGCTGTGGCTCAGGAGTTGTCCAGTAATCTGAAGGTTACTGGTTAAGTCCCCGGCTCCTCCAGGTTCTGTTTTGAAGTTTCCTTGAGCAAGACACTGAACCCCTATTTGCTCCTGTGAACATGGCAGCCGCCAGCATCGTGTGAAAGGATGAATGAGGCATTTTTATAGAAAGTTTTGAGTTCCGATAAGGTACAAATATCTGTTAATGCGTCCCGTTTACAGATATGTTGTCTGTTTAATGTTAAATACCATTAACCGGCACATCAAACACTATTTACACATCATCTTCATCACTCAGAGTCGAGGCTCTGCTCCAGCTAATTCAAGGTGAACTGGTGAACAACCAGACATCTTTCCTAACATGCTCATTCATAAAGCTCATCTGTGAAACATTACCAACACGAAGCCACTTTCCATGATCTCTCCCCTGTGTCGCACACAGCTTTAAAACACATTGATTGCTTACTATTTCAATAAGAGCATAACATTTTCCCACTGACATTCATATGATCCTATATTCCTCCACAGAATTAGAGATCGAAGGAGAACTAATCACTGCGCTGCGGTTTTGGACGAAACCCAATAAGTCACTCATACACTCAACATTGAAAAGCAATTCCATTTTCCCAGTAACTGAGCAAGAGCGTTGTTCATGAGTTAGCCGCAAAATCAGATGCAGTTGTCTTCCTGGACAGGAAAAGAGCAGAGGAAGAGCATTGATGCAAGAGAGGTGATGTTGCTATGACTGAAAATCTCTTTAAGGGATTAACTTGTGTGTGACTGGTCCTTCAGTCTGGCTTGGATTTTCTGAAACGAATTTGTCCAGTTCTTTCTGGTCCTGGACATTCTGGATGAACTCTGTCTCGTAAAGCCAGTTGTACATTCTCCCTGTCATCAGGGGAAACATTTGGACGGTTCCATTGGTTCAGGGAAGAACTGGAGAAGACTATGGAAGAAATCCTTGAGCGTCTGCCTTTACATATCCTACCGAATGTCAAAACATTCATACCTTTTACGTCACAGGGATTCTGTTTACTGTGGGGACGAGGTTTCTTCGCCGAAAATACAGTCAGCTGCTGCTTTCAATGTTGAATGTAGCTGCTTGTATTTACAGACTTTAGTTTACAATGCTTCATATTTCATTCAGGATTCTTAAGTTAGCTTGTTAAATCTGAATACATGACTACCGGTGTACCTGCATTTCACAACATTTAAGTGATCGAGCCAAAAGTTATGTGAATAAATGGCAAATATAAAACAAGCAGCCGTTCTCATTTAGTGTTTATTATTCCCTTCCTTTCTTACTTTATTCACATCCCAACACTTTTACAGTTTATAGTAAACACACGTACAAGTTACTCACCATCTGTAACATATTTAATGTTTATACTCCAGCAGGGAAAATCACACGTCTCGTGCATTGTAAAACGAACCCCATACAGACAAACCTAGACATTTTACTACGTACGAGCCACAATAAACCATTGGGATGAATGTTTTGCATAGTCTTTTGGTTAGATTGAACTGAAGATAAACTAGGGGTTGCACTTTACTATAACTTGACAAGCTGCTTAATTCTTAGCCGTGCTGGTGACTGTTGGGACTGATGGGTTGATTGATCCAGGTTGGAATATCTTGTTGACTATTGCCAACATAATTAAACACATTGAGATGTGTCATTCTGCATTCAATGCAAAAATAATATCTTTCTATATATCAGTCTCAGCTGTAATTTGATTTCAATATACATGCTAAGATGACGGCAGACATTCAATCTGCTTAGTCAGTGGGAGCATGTGCTGGTAGCTGTAACTAATTACAATGTCACAGTGCTGTGAGCATGGCTGTGGTCCCTTATTGCCAATTTGTGGTTGCAACAACAATGGACTTGCAAACGGACTTGAGTGTGCAAGCAATTCAATGCACACGATAGTCAGAGGCCTGCGTGCGTCGACACATTCCGCAGACGTGCACAAGAAATCGTGGCTGCAAGAGGAAGAGTTCATTTGTTTGTTGTATCTGACGTATTGGGGAACAAAAATGGAAATAATGAGAATTGCATGTGTAACCACTTACTGAGACTGTGACCAAGGACGGGAAGATCTGTATACAATACAAGATAAACATACTTGTCCTGTGTTTCTATTGCAATTTATTTTAACAGCTCAGAAATCAATAAATACCAAATATTTGAAAAGCCTTTCCCAAAAACTTTTCAAAAGGTTGTCTGTGATTCTGCACTACTACTTTATGTTGTTCTTGGAACTGATCAGAAAAAGATTAAACGCAAAAGCAGAAGTGCAGACCACTCCAATGCTGATGTCAATACATGTTGTTTTTTGGTATCTTCCTTGGCAGATGCTACACCTCCTCCGAAGTTCAATGAAATTCAACCCAGCAGAACAAACGCCGGCAAAAGCGTAACCTCCTTGGCTCTTAGATAAGAATCTCAGCAGACAAAAGTAATCTGATGACAACATTATTGGCTTGTTAAATACCATTTAACTCTCATTAAAAACAGAATGACAACACAAAAGCAATAGACCACAGCCAGAGCAACAGCATCCAAAGCCAAGTCATAACATTTGACATTTACAGAACTTTGGGAGGATTTTCAATGCACACTCTGAAACAACATGATTCATATCCTCTTCTCTGCAAACACATCAGCGCAAGTTACAGCTCTTGTGGCTTCGAAATAATTACGTCATTATCTCCCTTTAAGATGTGGGTCAAGCGTGCTTCGCGATACGGAGGGCAAGTTTCACACGTTTCACCTTCAGGCAGTAAAACCAGGGTCAGCAGTCAAACACCTGGATCCTGCTTCCTATCTGTCAGCCTCTTTTCCGTCTCTTCTGGAGCAAGTGTTCATTCACGCCTAATTAGGATCCCATCAGTCTAACATCACCGGTGTCTACCACCAGAAGAAGCATGTAGTCCCGGCCAGAAATAGTGGTGGTGATCCAGTGACCAGAGGGCAGGGGGTTGGAAATTTGAGTAGTGTGTGTGTGTGTGTGTGTGTGTGTGTGTGTGTGTGTGTGTGTGTGTGTGTGTGTGTGTGTCGGGCTCGTGTTGAGCATGCCTGTGGATCTCTTTTGTGCCATGGGGAGGAGGGGTGGAGAAAGAAGGCTGTTGCTTTCAACAAGAATGTGTTCATTTTAAGGGAGAGGGGGAGGCTCCGAGCTCAATTTGTCTGCCTTCTGAAACACTGCAACAGATCTTTCATCATTTAGAAGAAGCAAGGAGGGGGAAAGAGAGAGAGAGAGAGGGAGAGAGAGAGAGAGAGGTGGAGTTGAGAGAGACAGCCTCTTAGAGCTGTGAGGCAGAATTGATGGATTCAGCTCACAAAAAGGTGAGTCTTCTAACTGGCCACAGGCAAACACAACCTGCCTTGAACTCCCATCATTTTTCCGGAAACTACATCCATCATTTAACAAAAGTTACCGGTGTAATCTCTTGAGAGTCTTCCAACTTTTCAAGGTGGATTCTGTTTGGCTAATGACAGTCTTTTAATAATAGGCTTAAAAAACGATTCTACCTCTCTACTGCTGGAATGGACTAAGGTGAACAAGAGTGCGTAACTAGACGGGGAGAGCGCAGGCGAAGGAGAGGAGGACACAGGGGTCGCAGCCGTCCACTTGGGATGACTTCTTACCAGGAGAAACTGCAATCGGCTTTGCCAGGGGAGCAAGGCAACTGAGGGAGCCTCATCAATACGCTACAGTTTTCTCGTAAGCATTGAACAACTTTGTACTCATCTACTTTATTAGTTTACAAGGACAGTGCACACACATGCCCATGGATGATACATTATTTAAATTTGGAACAAGTGTAAATCAAATGCTGACCTTTCTTTATGACACTGGCAAGTTGTTAATGAGCTCAGAATCAGTGAGTGGAGCTGCATGTCCACAGAACCATCACTTTGCTTCAATCTGTTGCACTTCACAGAATGTCTAATTATCAAGCAGACATCATGTTGAATCTTTTCTCTGACTCCCTGCTTGATACTAGATGGTTATTCTAATTGCTGATGCGTATTCAGATAGATGACTCTGATAGACTTGGTCATGGGGGGTTAATTCAACGCAGAGGGAGGCTGGAGAGCAGGCCCCCAAGGCTAAGTGCCTCTTCACTTCAGATAAAAAGCTTGTCAAAACACACTTTACTTTAAAGATGTAAAAACAAGGTTGAGGGTGTTGTGTTTATCCCCCCCAAAAAAAGCTTTGTGTGATGCATGCTGACATGTATTTCTCCTGAAACCTTTATGTAGTACCAATCACTTCTAAAGCAATAAACTGACTATGAAGCAATCTTAAACTTCAGGATGTTCCCCTGGGCTCCAGAGGACAGGGCAGCAGGCTCTTGAATCCCGTCTTTGTTTCTGTTGCCAGGGTCGTGTTTGCATAAGGGGGCTTTGAGGTAGAATGCTGGAACTTAACGAAACAATTCATGGGACCCCCCTGTGTCCCTGTCAGATTCAAGTCAGGTCAGATGAGGTACAAGGGGACACGTCAAGCAGCACAAGACACACAATAAAACCTAGTATTTAACAACAACCTGAACTCTCCGGCTCAATGGAGAGTCAATCCTATAATCAAATTAAGCAGGTAGTTCAGGTTAATCATGTTGAAAATGCCATTTTAAGCGATTACAAGAACAACATGCTTTAGAAAGAAATCAGGTCGCTCTCAAGGTAATGTAATAGTGCAGTTTACAATGAGAAAATTGTATTTGACTCTGATCCAACAAATTCTGGGTGTCATGCAGAAGACTCAGCCGAGTTGACACTAATTTGAACATGCTGCACCCAGCGGTCCTGCAAGGTGTCCACTTTTTTTCAGCTACTGAAAAATGTGCAGTTGTGCTGTGATCTCCTCTCGAGGAGGATGATGATGTGATTGTGCAGCGTGAATGAGATAGCGCAGTAGATAGAGAATGTCTTGTGGGCGCGGCGGGGATAAGGGATGAAGTGGTCCTGCATCTACGAGGTCTAGCTCTGTCTGCCACCACCATCGACTCTCCATGTGTGTGTGGCAACTCACTCTAATGAGGTGACTAAGAATGTGAAGAATGCCATGCTCAAGCTGAAATGTGAGGGACTAGGGTGAGAGTCATCAGCCGGTCTGAGAGAGGCTGCCCACCTTCTAATTAATATGTGCTGAGCATTACCAAAAGACTGGAGCGCGGCACTGATCAGAGGCACACTGACCTAACTGCTGCTCCTGCCTTTCACATGCGATTTATTCAACATCGAGTAATGTCCAAATGGAGGAGTGGGGTAAACACAGACTTACCACCTAAAGACAGTAATACCCAAACATTTCCGTGTGGAGCAGACTTGAAGGGGAACTGCCAATCAAATTAGGATCGAATGGGTTATTCATGCACTTCTGTCATTTCATCTTTAGGCCTGAGCAGCGTAATGGTATATGACACTTTTCAACACCAGTTAATCATTACAGCTCTTGGCCAGTCAATAGCAGCTTGTTAAACTGAACTGATGTTACGACAATAATGAGCTGTGGGGGCTGTTAACAGCGAAGGAGGAGGAGGAGGGTTTCTGTTGTTCCCTCTGGCAGACTGTGGATGGGTTAATAACAGGCTGTCTCAGCCGGGCAGATGGGACTCTCTCCGGTCCATGGGAGTCTGAACCCAGCAAGTGTTGTTATTTAAAAACACACATTAATGGAAAAACACTCACAGACACGCACGTACTGCTGACACTCACACACACATTTCATCACAAGCTGAAAATATTTTCCCCTCAGCTTTGAAGTGTAGTGAAGCCTAGAGCAGAAGATTCCGGGCTAACGACGTCCAACATGGGACTCGTCCACAGCGGGGGCAAATCACACGGCATTTCTCAGAGACAGAGCTCATGTTCCAGGGGGAGAAACCGCAGGAGCCACTGGCCCAATACAGTCATCAGCACATAACAGAGGACAAGCTCAGGGCTGCCCAACTACAGTGGGAAGGGCTTGTAAGCTATTGTCAGTGAGTCCTTTTTTTATCAAATTATTTTTTCAATCTGTCAATTAATCCTTTGGTTATAACTACAACTGAAACCATCCATCTTTCAATCTTCCGTTCAAGCATTGTCTCATAAAAATCCATATTTTACAAATAAATAATTCCCAACATCCTGAAGTAATATAAATGTCCAAGCATCCAACATAAACTCAAACCAACAATGATTGTCGAGTGGAATGTTTTAGGGAAACACATTGTTTATCAATTAGTTCGGCATGCCCTAGAGGGGGAGCTGCCCTTAACCGTCGCATGGGTAATGTAATCAACGTAACTGATCACGTTGACGCGTAATTTCAGCCTGTGTTTAATACATGATAAAGTGGTTAAATTAAACCTTTTTCCCTTGATCTTTATTAACAAAAAGGTCATTAAAAATGATCAGTAATTATGAATATCAACTGCAATGAAACCTTTTATCGAGGCCATTGTTTTTCAGCTTTGTTGCCAAGTTTTGTGAAGGACATCAAATTGTGCTGACAGAAGTGTTTCAGGGTAAATGTGAAACAGAAACCCCCCTCTGAGGTATACTTGAGTCTATTTGAAGGGCTACTTGACACTTTTAGGTACCGTTTAAAGCAAATCTAATTAAAAAATCATATCTTTTGTTACAGCGAGGTATAACAATTAGACTGATGAGAGTACAATCTGCAGCAGCGCCCTGCGAGTTGTTTTCTAGTAAGAAAGTGTTTCTTCACATTTGATTCTAGACAGAAGGAAGATCAAATGTGCCGAGAACACTGCATTTCTCTTCTCCATATCACCAACCTAATGTGCTGGCAGTGCGCCCAGATTAACTAGACAAAAACAGATCTGCTCTCATCTCAATTTTTTGCTTCCTCCTGGATAACATTATCTAGGAGGTTATCTCTCACACGGAGGAAAACTATAACCGATGTGTGAGGGAGGCACTTGAAAGAAGGCGATCCTTAAGGGGATCCCCAAACATATACGGACTTCTGCATAATTGTTTCTGATTAGACAGACTTTCTGGGTCTATGGAGTTGTTACACAGGACTCCTCTGTAATCCAATACGCAGCAGCTTTCAATTAAGGTTCCCCAGGAGTTCAAGGCCCTGTTGTCCTCACACAGAAGTTACTCTCTTCACACTCGCCTCAGTTGCATCCCCTGCACATCTAATAACAGCACATCCTCTCAGAAACTGCCTGCACTTATTTGTCTCATAAAAATGTCGATTCTTTGTACTCAAGGGCAAACCGATGAGCACCTCATTTGAATTTACTTACAAGGAGAGTTAGAGGTTGTGCATTAGGACCCATTTACAGTGAAAGCAGAATGTGAGGGAGGCTGCGAACTAAACAGGAAACTCACATTATCACGGACTTATTCAAAAAGGATAACCAACTGAACTAAACCCATCCAACAGTCCACGTTATATATCCTTAATGAAAATGTCTGGATTTGCCACAAAACGTAAAGGGTTCTTCCTTCAAGCGAATCGTCCTGGGGGGTTTTGTGCAATCCTGCTGACAAACAAAGAGGAGAGCAGTTGGCAATGGAAACAATACCCTCTCTGCAGAGGTAAACATGATTAATCGTATTTGATCAATATTTAAAACAGTTCCATGAATAGCATCATCTGGTAGTGTCTCACATTTTCCACAGTCGGGCCTGGAGAGGGGTATTTCTGTTTGTCTTGGATCAGCAGTGGCAGTCACCCAAAGAAAGCCTGAGCCAGCAAACTAAGCTAAACACCCTCCTCCAGCACCTAATCTATCCGACTAAAGAGATTAGCACATCATTAGACAAAAGAAATATTTGTGTTTGCGGCGTGGAGGGAATTTGTAACTTTCAAACAGTGATAGAAAACTGATTTAAGCAAACCGGGATACACACCAGATGCATTTAATGAGTTACACCGAAAAGCAATTGGGAAAACAGCAGCGTGCTCATGTCAAAATTGATTCAATATACAGTGAATCAACCATGAGATATATATTACACATGAATATTATGCTTATGCTACCATGAGCTGCTTTTACACATGCACTGAAACCCTAAACTGGACCTACGCCCGAGGAGTTATATGTGAGAATGCAAATGTCCAAATCAGTTGGACTGGATATTAATCAGACTTTACTCTGCCAGCTTCCACGTACAAAATATGATTGAGCCCGTGTGGATTGAGTGGGTACTTGTGCAGGGATTATACAGCAAAGTTGTGGGTGTTGATGACGTTTCTATTATGCGAATGGCATGCAACCAGAAAAACACTGACATTTGGGAACGTCTTTTGATAAGTAAAATGACATTGAAATCCCCAAGAGGATCATTTGCACATAGCCAAATTACAAGCCAGCAACATAATTACAGCATACTTCTTGCGACACGTCCTGTCGACCCCGGCACGACCCCTCACCTAAAACCAGTGTTATATTTGCAAAAGGTGAGAACTTGTCTGACATGGACAATCTTTAGGTGCGTGCTGCATGCTAGATGTGTGAAAAGGCAAATCTAGGAATGGTGTTCACCTGATTCTCTGGACATTGTACTGAGTTTATACGAAGAAACAGCTGAAGGGAGTCACGGCATCGGCCTGCAGCTCTACCAAGGCTGTAATGTATATGCATAAAGTCTGTATGCGTGCCTGAGAGTAATGGAAGATAGGCCCCAGTTATCCTGATGTTTCTGGTCTCAATCAGCATAATTGTGAAGGACTCCATTGATGTACTAGTAAAAAAGGCCTGCAGCTCAATCCCGAAGACCATATTGGGGGAACTCACTCACTGGCAAACACAAGTCATTGATGTCAGTCTTTTCTTTAAGTGACAACCATGTTCTTCATATTTTTCTCCCTTCTCCTCAGGTTTTGGTGAGTTGGACCAACACTCATGGAGCACCTACCACTGGTTCTGCTGAGGCTTCTTCTAGTTTATGGGCTAGTCTGTGCTGTCCAGCAGACTCAGGGGAGTCTGTCGGAAAACAGCCACGGCAGGGCAAAGGCACAGGAATTTGAGAGTAGTGAGGATGGTCTAGAAAGAGAGTTTCTATACGCAGGAAGAGTCAAACGAGCTCCAGCCGAAACGCAGCAAGACAAGTGCTCTTACACTTTCATTGTACCTCAGCAAAAAGTGACGGGAGCTATCTGTGTCAACTCGAAGGAGCCGGAGGCCATGTTGGAGAATCGGGTCAACAAGCAGGAGTTAGAACTGCTAAATGTGGAGCTACAGAAACAAAAGGGGCAGATTGAGACCCTTCAGCAACTGGTAGAGGTGGATGGAGGCATCGTCAATGAGGTCAAGCTTCTTAGGAAGGAGAGCCGAAACATGAACTCCAGAGTCACCCAGCTGTATATGCAACTGCTCCACGAAATCATCAGGAAGAGAGACAATGCCTTAGAGTTGGCTCAGATGGAGAACAAGATCCTTAACCAAACCTCTGAGATGCAACAGCTCACAAGTCGATACAAAGACCTTGACCACAAGTACCAGCACCTTGCCTCTTTGGCTACTAACCAGTCAACTCTTATTGCCCTCTTGGAGGAGCAGTGCCAGAGTCGCCCACCCCCCCGTCATGTCCCTGTCCCGCAGCCACGGCCTCAGCCACCTCCACCGTCACCACCTTTAAGCAGGCCCTACCAACCGCCTGTCCTTCCACGTAGTACCAATCCAATCAGCAATGAGATCCAGAGTGACCAGAAGTCTATACCGCCTCTTCTTCCAACGATGCCCACTGGCACCCACAGCCCGTCCACAACTGACAAACCCTCTGGTGAGTCCATTTTTATAAGAGGATAGTTTGATGCTTTCTTACAAAATACACCATCTGCCGTCCCAAATACTAACAAACCAAGAAGTGAGTGTTTGAGCCGGAATTCGCTAAATCTTTTTTATCCCTTCATCATAAATCACTGATCAACACCAAGTACTCATCATCCATTCATAGCCAGTTTAAACACATGCCACAGTTTCCCAAAGGTCTCTCAATGAGAACAGAATGCTGTTGTCCTCGGCCTTTTGAGATGAATATCATCTAATTGCCATAATTCAACCCAAACAACACAAAGTATGTTGGCAAGGTATATACAAATGGTGCTCTTAAACACATGTTAGTGGATGGTATAGCTTTGGAACTAATGAAGTTTTTTTTTGTGGCATCAGTTCAATGAATCGTCCATTAAAGGTCCCTTTCATTTCAGGACTTTCGTTTTAAAATGGTGGGGAAATGAACAAACCATTCCCAACATGACTATTTGGAGCTTTTTCCATTGACATTTGGTGCAATTGCTTGATATTTTCCCTAGGCTGCATTTGAACAGTACCCTTTGTATGGTATGTTTAAAAGGAGGCAAGTAATTTCCTGCCCACAGTCATGTAACTAACACCCCAAAAGTTGCATAAATCCTTAACACGAACAGAGAGCTTCATACAATGCAGGAATATCGGGAGGGAGGGAAAGACACGACAGGAGAGAGAGCAACAGGCAGAGGGATTGAGCCAAAAAAAGGGGGGAGGGCGTAAAATACGAAGAGATACCAGGAGTCAGTGATGTCATTTGTTCCACTGGCAGCAGGCAAGAATCAGTCATATGTTCCACCAAGGCAACAGACTTTATCAGGGAGAACATATGAGAGCAAGGAAGGACTCTGGCTTGTATCTGCTCAACAGAGACATTCCTCAAAGTAAATGGATGGCAGAATTGGGCCGAGACAGAATTCACCCAGAACATCTGAATAAAACGAAAAATCACCTTTGTCACAAAAGATCAAGACATCTTGTGATTCAAATTACAGTTACATTTGTTCTGTCAGCATAGCAAGACAACAT
>CAAKHC010013833.1:30276-44923 GCA_901007825.1 Macroramphosus scolopax | reverse complement strand
CTGCTCAACAGAGACATTCCTCAAAGTAAATGGATGGCAGAATTGGGCCGAGACAGAATTCACCCAGAACATCTGAATAAAACGAAAAATCACCTTTGTCACAAAAGATCAAGACATCTTGTGATTCAAATTATTAAAAGAAAAAAAAACGGTGTTACATTTGTTCTGTCAGCATAGTAAGACAACATATGTACAGAAAGCTGTGTTTTGTTCCTTGTTATACCTCATCTCAAATTCTCTTTCTGCTGCTCCCCAAGGCTCAATGGTGTTTGAGCACTTTGTTAACTGGGCTAGTTGGCACTCAACACAAGTGTAGATTCTGGAGAAATTCAACACTTTCATGGACGATTGAAGCAGGGGAGCCAGTTGCCCCATTAGTCATTTCCCATATCTGCTGCGATCAGAAATCAGGGTACAATCTTTATGGCACAGAGGCAAACGATTTGCATCATAAAATCCCGTGAAACAACCCGCGCATGCACAGAAAAACATTTTAAGGGTGAATTATTCCGCTGATGAATACTGTAGGCTGCATTAGTAATGTCCACATTACTCCCCCAAACCATCTTTATTGCATACAGTAGGGGGGTAGATTTTATTTGACAGGAAAATAATCCAGCAAAGAAGTACAGCGTCAGACGAGGATTTACAAGTGGTTCTAAATCTATTTAGTTCTGGCAATCCACTCCTTATAAACATCATCTGAGGCCTCTAGTGAAAAATCATGTGTCTATAAAATACAACTTACGGAAACCTAAGTGAAAATAAGAACAACAACAGTGCTGCACTCTAAAGCATAACAGATGATTGAAAGTTTTTTGCTACCGTTTCATCATTCTTTAGTCAGGATTCCCCCTTGCCCCCATGCCAGTGTTTTTTCTGGCTGCACAGCCAGCAGCCATTTCCCTTCTGAGGGGAGCAGCCAAAGTCAATTTTACTGTTAAAATGAGAAGCGCCCCCGTCTAAAAATGGGATTCCCTTTGTCAGAGTATGAAACATATATGTGGTACCCTTCTCTTTTCTTTCGTTTTGAATTACTGTTTTTAAATTGAAATTTACATGCATAGCATGTTTCCATTTTTTCTATTAAGGTCCGTTTAAGGATTGTCTGCAGGCTCTGGATGAAGGCCACACTACCAGCGGCATGCGTTTGGTGAAGCCGGAGAATGCCAATCGTCTAATGCAGGTGTGGTGTGACCAGAGACACGACCCAGGTGGCTGGACAGTGATCCAGAGGAGGGTGGACGGCTCCGTCAACTTCTTCAGGAACTGGGAGACATACAAGGTGAGAAAACCTCACACCGCTTTACAATTTGAAAAGAAGCTGGTAGCTAGTGTTTCTTTTACTCTAACCAGATGTGAATGAGTAATGAATAAGTAATTGTTAGTCTTTCAATGTGCTGTAGTACCTGTTCCAGTCATGCACAGCCAGATGACTCATTAATTCCAGCTACATCAATTGGTCTTTGTGGAGTGGCTGCACAACATGCAGTGCAGGAATATTCTGCTTAAATGTCACTTAAGTTGGTTGCATAAGCATTTCTGATGCGTTTCCCAAATATTGCATGTAAAGTTGACTTTTTAATTGCCTGATAAGCATTTTACATTTTAAAATGGATGGGAAACATTTTTTGCTTGCCAACAACTTGCAAGGATCCTGATTAAAACATAGCTGAGGGCAACAGAGATCTTTCCAAGTCTTTTGCATAAAATCTTTTAACCACATGAGTAAATGCATTTGTAAACTCATCAGGAGGGGAGACTCCATGATTCAAAGCATGTGTGCTGCAGAGAATACCACAAACCAACTTACTGTATGAGCAAACCCAGTGCAAAGCTTTAAGACAGCATTCAGGTTGTTAGACTCCGTACAGCATCTACTGTATCCTGCTGTGTTTTAAAGAATAAAATAGTAGTTGTAATCTGGATACCTAATGCTGTAACTTAAGAGGGTCAATTCATTTTAACGTTCCTTGATGATTAACAACCCCATAGAAGAGCTAAACATGACCAACGGTCATGAATATTCGACAGACAGACAAAGAAGCCGTTCCAAGCTTTGAGAAGGCCATTGAGAAATGATGATGTTTTCTTATGGCTGCACTTCACAGCAAGGCTTTGGCAATATTGACGGCGAGTACTGGCTCGGTCTGGAGAACATCTACTGGCTGACAAACCAGGCAAACTACAAACTGCTGGTCACGCTTGAGGACTGGTCTGGAAGGAAGGTTTTTGCTGAGTACGCAAGTTTCAGAGTGGAGCCTGAAGCTGACTTCTACAAGCTGAGGGTGGGCCGTTATCATGGCAACGCCGGGGACTCTCTCACCTGGCATAACGGAAAACAGTTCACAACACTGGATAGAGACCACGATGCTTATACAGGTAGAAATTATAACATTTAAAAAGTTTTAACTGAAAACCAACGATGGATTTGTACACAGAGTGAAAGTGTTTTTTTTTCTCTCCCACAATGTTCCCAGGTAACTGCGCCCACTACCAGAAGGGAGGCTGGTGGTACAACTCATGCGCCCATTCTAATTTGAATGGAGTTTGGTACAGAGGAGGACACTACCGCAGCCGTTACCAAGATGGAGTCTACTGGGCTGAGTTCAGAGGAGGAGCCTATTCACTAAAGAAAGTGGTCATGATGATCCGTCCGAACCCAAATACTTTCCACTAGCCTTTAAAAAACATAATGCATCTCTCATGAAACTACATTCAGTACAGTTTCTAAAATACATGTTAGCTTTGTCATCGTCCCCCCAAAACTGTTCTTCAGTTTTTACCATCCGTACCATCGTCACCTTCTGTGTTTCTCAGTGAGAAGTGCTTGTTGCTCAGGAGCTGTGTACACTGTCTTTGATAAATCAAAAACAACTTACGTAACTCACTGGATTCTGACAGTGCCTTCATTTAATCTGCGTGCAATAGTAAAATCCAATTTTGATATCGATTACATTTCTATAGAAAAGGGCTGATATCAACCATTCAATTAAGTAGCTCTGAATTAGGAACCTCACAATATATATTTGGTATGTATGTAAAGTTGTACTTAATAATAACATGTGAATGGCAATGACACAGGAAATGTATCCAGTGACTATTTTTGTATTTCATTCAAAATAAATTCAAGTTAGTAATTAATAGGAACAGTAACATTTGCAGGCTTAATTCTGGCCAGAGTTTTTTATTTTGGCCAAAATATTGCCATATTTTTTACACATAAAACCCAGTTTTACAATAACTGAACTAAAGTGTTAATACCGATGTTTTTTTTGTTGTCGTTGTTTTTTCAGTACTTGTGTTAAAACCTTCAAATGCTTGAACAGGTATCCACCAATCTGCTTGTAGGAATCAAGCGCTGTATTTACTGTATAAAATTAGGGGTTTGTTGATGTCAATAGATCCAAGACATTGCGTTTGTACATAAGACATTTGTAATATAATGTATTGAAAACCTATTATGTCACTATAACATTGCAATAAAATATGTACAGCTGGTGTCTTTTTCCTTCTTTTTCCTTGTCTATCACTGGTTAACGAGCAGTCACAGCAAAATGAATGACGATTGGCATGAATTTTTAACTTGTCTTTGATTTAAAGGTTGAGACAGACCTCGGTCAAAACATCACAAGCATCGATCCTGCTAGTCACAGACTCGTTCCGAGTGACTGGACGAAGATCAAACATGCTTCATTGTGAGGATGGTTCCCACTTACGGACAGATTGGTCTGTTGGTCAGTGTTTTTGTAAGAGAGAACACGGAAAAAAGGAGGGGCTGAGACTCTTGATGCTCTACAATTAAGTTACATTTTAGTCAATTTTCAAATAAAAATCTATTGTCTGTCAACGTTGACCATAAATAAATCAATGTGGGGGAAATTGTTCAAAACATAGACATATAATATAGATAGACGCCATATCAGCTCCCCTAAAAGAAGCCAATAGATGAATCGGCCCCTGGTGGATGCTTGCAGTATAGGTCATTGAGTGTGTTGCAGTAGTCTGCTACTGATTTCAGTCAGTGTTGATATAAAAGTAAACGTTTAATCGAAAAACAAACTACACATTTCCTCTTTTCTCATGCTCTTAGCAGTCGTGCAGGGAGTCAGAGTCAGGCGTGCAGCTCAGGGAGAGCAGGGTGTTGACGCAAAGCACTAACTATAAGAATGACAGTGGGAGGTGGAAAGCAAAGAAGTGGTTTCTCCCCAAACGGTTGAAAAGCTGTCATTCTGAGAGCTCCTGTCCGCATTTGACCGCCTGCAGGAGTTACAAGGATCGACTGCCATCCTTCACATCAACAACCTTGTATGACTGCGGTCAAGCCAGTCATCATTCCCAGCTGCGAGCTCAGTGGGGATTTTCCACTGTCACATTTGTTTGATTCATTTAGTGAGAGATTGTCATTGTTGTTTTTAAATATAAAACAAAATTAAACCAAATTTCTAAACAGTAGTTTTTGTTAAAGGGTCAAATTTAAGGTTCACATTTCAAGGCGTAGAGTTTTGGTTGTAATTAGTTATTGAATGCATGAACTATAAAAAGGAAAGTAAAATCATGATTGACAGCTGCACTTAGTGAAGTTACGGGAGTCGCAGGGCCATTTAAAGACATCTGTTTAGATATTTTTCGAAAGAGAGTCTAGAGGAGTTGGAACATCGTCTTTAGATAGACGCATAACGCATTGGTGATGGTAGATGGTGTTGATTCAGAAGACTAGAGAAAGAGAAATACAATTTGACAGGCTTGTTTAACATATGGTCCAACAGTCCTGTCCACTGACAGCAAAAAACACCTTCAATTACTCTCAATGACAACGTGTCAATGAGATTTCCAAAAACAGCTGGAAAATTAAGCAAAAAGTACACAACAGTTTAATGAGCAAAGCTCAACAAATGTCATACTTCCAGACCAAACTTGTCAGGCATTTTAAATCAATTTCGTATGAATTTCTATGACTGACAACTTTAATGACAATCGGAGATTGTCTAAAGAGACCAATTATCAACAGAGCAAAACGCGACGTTTGCCATTTAAAATCCCCTGCTCCGAATAAAACCTAACTTACCATGTGTGCATGTTGCACTGCCAGAGAAGAGATGGATGAAAAATACACTTGTCCAACAGTATACTGACAAACACGGCTTGCTAAAAATGACTCAGAATTGAAAAGCAAAAGGCTTCTGATGGGACAAAGGAAGACAGTCATCACTGCAATTCTGGTCAGCTGTTTTTGTTTATTGTTTTTTTAGATGGATGGAACAGTAAAATGCACTTTGCATCAGATGCCTCACAGACTGGTCAGTATGGTTTTATAGCAATTACATCTGAAAAGCAGTTTCAGTCTGCTTTGTCAATTACCGTATTAGTGGTAAAAGGTCGGTGTTTCATCGTCTCCATAAACAGATATGACAGACTCTTTGGATGCCGCGTACGTCTGAGGACTCACCGCGATGGAAAACCTTCAGAAAGGGTAGCTTGTGCAGACCCCACTCCTGAACCAACATGGAAAACCGAGAGCTGACACAGTGCTTAGTCAGCACAAAGAGAACCGCATTTCCTGAGCCTTCAGACCTGAACCTTCAAACTGACATGTATTGTTGTTTCACATCTGTAAAATTCCATGCCTTTGTACTGTAAATAGAACCATTTAACTTTCCTCTGCTCTATCAAATGCCTTTTTGATGCTGCTTTCTGGAAAATTTTCTCACACCAGTAGGATCCTCAAATCTCTTTATGGGGGTTTTAGCCAGTCACATTCCGTGCTGTGAGAAGCCAAATGACATACCCCAAAACTTCTCCACATTACTGGTACTACCAGCATAATTTCAAGGAATATAATATCGGAAAAACAAAATCATATTTTAAAAACAACACGTGAATCCTGGGTAATTACTACAACTTATCTAAAAATCTGTCAACACTTAATCAAGACATTTCATCCAAGTAGCCAGTGAAAGTGGGAAATAAAATCAGATTCCAAATAGTAATTAGTCTCTCCATTCTTTTCTTCAATGTGATCACTCCATTCCAGTCATGGGCCATCAGACTGTCATGACTTACTGAGGCTATAATTTTCTGTCTGCATCACCTCTCTGTCTCTGCTACATCTGTCTAATGAGCATTCCACAGAGTATACACAGTGATTTTTGCAAAAGCTATCGTTGTCGTCCGTCCAACTGCTAGGCATCAAATGTATGACACCATGGCTTAACAAATGGTGAGCTGCAATAAAGAAAACACTGAGCAATAGAAGACAGTTATCATCTTTCGCTCCAAGTGTTTTAGTCATTGCTGCTGCTGTCAAATTATTGTGATGCAGATGGGAATTGTTAGATGCTTTAAAATGGAAACACGTAATGTGGTGAAGACTCTCTTTGGGGAATAGTCACTTCAATCTTGAGTGGAACTATTAATTTTTTCAGTTTTCCAAAGACTTGGCATTTGAACTGATTTCCAACTTTGGAGATGTGCAGATTTGCTTATAGTTTTACAGACACGTGCCATGACAGCTGTTTCATGTTCTTCCAAAACACGTGTGATGCCTTACAGGAAATCACTGAGGAATGGACAAGCGGAATTTTCCTTAGCAGGAATGGAAATTATATTTTGTAAAGGTATAACTGAGGTACAACAGAGTATTTTGCTGTTGCGACGTTCTTACCATTTGCTGTTAACGTTTGTGCAGCGTAAAAAACAAAATGTAGCCCAGCAGCTCAACACAGAAACAGCAGTACACAAGAGCCTCTAAACATTACTCGCCTGTGAGTCAAAATTACTGGAACATGGATCAACTCCAGTAGAACCAATTAACTCAGCTTTAATAAAGGAAAATATGAACAACATGAAAAGACTTATATCGGGAAAAGGAGCGTTTGCTCAGAATCTGACCGGCTCCGTTTTCTCAAGAGCCTTTTTTTCCTGGGCCGTTGACAGATCCTTCACTTAACTGGAGATATTATATCATTATAGAGATAGATGCACTTCTGAATATAAATATTTTTTGTGCTATACCTTTGAAGTGATTGCAGGTTAGAAAGATTAACATTATAAAGAAGGCAATCCTTGTCCAATATTCCGAATACACAAGTACAATGGGGAAGCTTGAAGCCTGAAGGGCACAAACACTGAGAATGGACTCCAGGAGATAGCTTGTGTATAAATAGTCGTTACAGTAAATGCATTTATATGTTATTCTACTTTATTTGGAATAAAAACATGTGCTGCATGTAGAAACATTGCATTAATAAATGAGATCTGATCATGTGTTGGTGCATTTGTCATAGTATAAAATGTAAAGTTACAGAAAAGGGGTTAAAAGCGACAGTCAACAATTATAACTTTTCTCAAGAGTCAGAGGAAATACCAAATATTTACCCACATTAAAGGTTGGGATAACGATTTGATCCAACATGTGCCATTCTAAACATGATCGGTGTCAATAAACCCTTAACACAGGTGTCACTAATAATAAAAACCAATGGCTTCGTTCATGTGTAGCAGTGAGCAATCACCTGCAGGTGTAAAACACCACAGCCTGCCATGTTTATACCATGTACAGGACACCTGGTCAATGCAATCATCATCTGCAATTACTTAACCAAAAGTAGCCAAAGGTCTTCAAGAACCAAAGCTCAAACAAGAGTAAGAACCGTCAGGTAAAAGGTGGCTTACACACAGAAAAAAAACAAGCAGCCTTCGTATTGAAGAGCTGCACAAGCTAGCTGTTAACTTAACTAGCAAGAACTTTAACGTTAGCTAAATTAAAGTCCTCGCAGTTGTCACAGAGAACCAAACAATTACAACATTTTTCTAGTGAGAGAGAAACATTTATATTACCTTGACTGCTGTTTAGATTTCTTCACTTTCTTTCATTTTTCCATTCTGTCACGGCATTGAATGCCTTCACATGTGGAGCACACCTGGACCGGGCTGCCATCGCAGGATGATTAGGTGTCAGGTCAGGAGGTCCGAGGTCGACTCTCCCTAATTGTCACTTTACGTATTTGTATATTGGTTTAGCGCTTAAGGTGAAGGACGGCCTACCCTACGTTAAGGGGAGTTTCCACTGTTTTTCCCCCCACTTATTATTCCCGGGATAACATCTTTTAAATCTAATCTTGTTTCAGCCTCTTACCTGTTTCCCGTCGACTGGCAACACTCTTTCCACCGAGTTAAGCTAGTAGCATTTTCTCATTAAGACAGCAGCATCAACCGTTGCTGAGGGCCACTACATTCTGCTCAATGTCAAAAGTCTTTTCAACGGACTACTAGGGATGATAGCAGGCGTTAGTAGAGTACACAAATATAATTTATCATGAATACTTTTAAGTATGAGCTTATATTATCATAACGTCAGGTTGCATTGTAGCAAGCTCCATCATAAGTCTACCTATAATTCACGGACATGAGATGAAATCCGCTTGTTGCCCTTCTGTATTTGTCATTAGCCATTTTTAAATGAAAGAGAGCTAGATATCAGCTTTATGTGGTGAGGGGAAAAAAAGAGGGGCAGTACAATGTCAGAACATTCCTAAAATCTAGCTACATGTTGTGAATATACATATCAAACTACAATCCTGAAAGCCCAGTAATGTTTCCATTCTGCAGTATTAATACAGAATGAGTCTCTCCCTCCCAATTTACTGCAGCATACAATCGGGGCTTCCCCATCTGAGACACTCAATAGTTCTATCCAGAGTTAACCATAACCATAATTTTAAGGACGATGGGTGCATTTGCCTTTCAAAGTTTGAAGCCACTTTTAAGACCACTGGTCAGGTTCTCGTTGCAAAACTGTCATAGAAAACGAATGATCATCCCGAACTCACACATGGTGTGAAACATTTATACCCATCAGATATTTAGACCCATCCAAGTGGTAGAGTTTTTGTTTCAAAGCCGCAATACATCATACCCCTAGAATGCAGTTTAAGAGCCTTTGCGGAAACAAGACAACCTCGGTTTCCTGGCCTTGTATTTTGTGGTTCTTTTTATTCTCATATTCCACTGTACAGAGCAATTTAGCATATTATTTTAGGATCAGATGCCTTTGCCGCCTCATAATGCTGTCATTTAAACAATTCATCCAGGTTATGAGAATAAACACCAATGAGTGATGCTGGTGTTGCCCAGTATTTTGCACTGGTGATATCGCTAACTGACAATATATTTTAGAGAGGTGGAATAAATTGTGAAGCATTGGAACTTTCCTAAGTGAAAGTTATAAAGTAATTCCAGAAAAACCTCAGCAGGGCAAGTAACTGGCCAGTTTGGTGGTTTATTAGTTATTTGGCTCCGTAACGGTCTTATTTTTGAGAAACCCACATGCAGTCGTAATTTAAGAGTCTGTTGCACAGCTGTGCCATTCAATGGATACGTTTCTCTCTCTGGATGAATATTTTAAGACAGTGGGGACAGAAGCAATAACACTGCGAAGGATTAGGCAAAGAATTCGAGTCGATATCCAGCAAGGAAATAGACCTGTTATGTGATAAACTCATTTTATAACCAGTCACCTGAGACTAAATGACATAATTATTTAATATTCTACAACTTGGCCAGTGTAACTTTTGTGAATGGCCTGTGCTACACTCTGCAGTGTGAGAGTTGAAGACAAGAGAACATAAAGAGGAAAAGGTACATACATACAGTGCATCTGGTTTTCCAATCTCATCTGCCAAACAGCAACCACTTTGTTGCTCTGTGTGAGATTACGATTCTCAAACGATAGTTTGGCCCACTCTTCTTGAGCAAAATGCTCCGGTTCACTCAGGTTTGGTGCTTTCTCCCAGCTGCGAGCTCTAGCTCTTGTCACAGATGTTCGAATGGAGTGAGATCAGAACTCATAGCAGGCTACTCCAGAACGGTCCAATGTTTTCTTCTCACACATTCTTTGGTGCTTTTTGAGTTATGTTTCTGGTCAATATCTTCTTGTGACCGGGTCACAGCTTTCTGACTCTGGTTTGTACACTGAACACAAATATAAAATGCAAACCTTTTGTTTTTACTCCCATTTCTCATGAGCTGAAATCAAAGATCTAAGACTTTTTCTATGTACACAAAAGGCCGATTTCTCTCAAATATTGTTCACAAATTTGTCTAAATCCGTAAGTGAGCACTTCTCCTTTGTCGAGATAATCCATCCACCTCACAGGTGGGAGTGTCATATCAAGCTACCATAAGTCTCCACAGGCGTTTCCGAGAGTTTGGCAGTAAATCCAACCGGCCTCACAACCGCAGAACACATGTAACCACAGCGGCCTAGGACCTCCACATCAGGCATCTTCACCTGCAAGATCGTTTGAGACCAGCCACCCGGATAGCTGATGCAACAATCGGTTTGCATAACCAAAGAATTTCTGCACAAGCTGTCAGAAACCATCTCAGGGAAGGTCACCTGCATGCCCCTCGTCCTCACCGGGGTCTTGACTTTACTGCAGTTCGTCATCATAACCGACTTGAGTGGGCAAAAATCTCACGAGATGAATTCCACTTTTCACTGTGCAGGACAGATGGCAGACAGTGTGTATGGCGTAGTGTGGGTGAGCGGTTTGCTGATGTCAACGTTGTGAATCCAGTGGCCCATAGTGGGGTGGGGTTATGGTACGGGCAGGCGTATGTTATGGACAACGAGCACAGGTGCATTTTATTGATGGCATTTTATATGCACAGAGCTGCCGTGACGAGATCCTGAGGCCCATCGTTGTGCCATTCGTCCACCACCATCACCTCATGTTGCAGCATGATAATGCACGACCCCAAATTGCAAGGATCTGTACACAGTTCCTGGAAGCTGAAAACATCCCAGTTCTTGCACGGCCTGCATACTCACCGGACATGTCACCCATTGAGCATGTTTGGGATGCTCTGGATTGACGTATACGACAGCGTGTTCCAGTTCCTGCCAATATCCAGCAATTTTGCACAGCCATTGAAAAGGAGTGGACCAACATTCCACAGGCCACAATCAACAACCTGATCAACTCTATGTGAAGGAGATGTGTTGCACTGCGTTAGGCAAATGGAGCTCACATCAGATGCTGACTGGTTTTCTGCCTCATCTTCTCATCGGCCCTGCACAGATTTAAGGCATCCAGTGCCAGAGGCAGTAAAGCGACCAGGAAACATCCATGAGGCTCGCCCAGTTTTACTGTAGGGATGGTGATCTTGTTATTGAAATCTTCATGTAGCTGGTGATGTGATTTTTCTGTTTCGATCTGTTTCGACGATTCTCTTGTTTTGTTCACCTCCATTCAAACATTATTTCTCTGCATCTTGGGTCCGTTTCCTTTGGGATGTTGGCTACATATACCATGGGCTTTAAAGGTCTTAATAATACGGGCAAAAGGAACATCAAGCTCTTTGGAAATGGGACTTTACATTTATCATTTAAAGCTATTCTTTCTTTCTAACCTCCTCAGACTACTCTCTGGTTTTCTTTCTCTTTTCCATGTTCACTGTCATACAGTGATACAAAACAGAAGACTACGTGCTTTTCTCCAGCAGTCTGAATGATTGATTGTAAAATAAAAACATCTGATACTAATTCAAAGAGAATAGTTTATCCAAGGACATGGATGAAAAGCTATATATTAAATTCTACACTTTAATGATCCATGTTGCATCATTTGAAAAAAGTGGAAGGTTAAAAGTACTTAATGCCACGTCTATATGCTTGAAAAACTCTGAGTGACTGAGTGAACGTTGAGGTTGTACTTGTTATACTCTGGCTCCCTCTGGAGGGTCAAAGTTGCGCAGGTTATCTCAGATGGTCTTTCTATTCCTCAAGCTAGCATGGGAATGAAAAGCATAACTGAGCATTGTTGAAGACATAGTAAATATAAATTGCACAACATTGACACATAAATCAATCCACTTGTGTGACACAAAAGACAAATCAGAGACAAATCAGCGTCTTTATTTTACAAACGCATTAATCTATTGACATTTTTATATAATAAAAAAGCAATTTACAAGCTTAAGAACCGAAATGAAGCTGCACAGAATGATTATGAGTAAAATATATAATTTGAATAAATATATTTTATTTCATGCTATAAAATAAAATTCATAAATGGCAATAGATACAACATCAGCTCTAGCTAGCTTCATTTACTTCATAGTTGTACAAAACAGTAGAGTTCTGAGGTTCACAGTTGGGTTGTGAGGTTGTGTGTAGAGTGGACAAAACAGGAGATTAGGCAGATCTGCTATCATGGTTCAGTTAGTGGCCGTTCAGTGGTCCTCAAGCTTCAGCTCTGTGGAACATATGGGCTCATTGAGACCTTGAGGCAGAATGTTTGGGAACCACTGACTGAGGACTTGTTTCCCCACCTGAAGAAAGTGCACAATTATACTATGGACATAAGATCCATGTCCAATGAGACCACCTTTAACACTATATACCCTGAGTTCTAAGTTGTTGTTTTTTTTTTTTGCCTTGTCACCTAATATATATGAGCTAGAGACATTATAGTGCAGAGTTTTGGGAGTTGTAAAAGTAAAAGGAACAATAGCTTGAATGGAAAGCTCCCCTCTAATCCTGAACTACAACTACAACTATAATCTCAGTGCCTGAGGAGCCAAGAGACCACTGAACCTAGACATGTCAACAGATAGCCCACTCCCAAACAGTGGCTATACAGCCCAAAATCCCTTTCATTATTTGACACAGCTGGAGGTGCAACTCTGAACAAGGCCAGAGTTGAGGACTGAACCACACGCTCAGTTCTTGTGTTGCAGTTCACTGACTACCACTGGATTTTGACGAGCTTTTAGATCACCAAAAAGCAACATCAGTTTTTCATTTTTATATATATAGATTTTCTTTCTGAAAAGGAAGTCAACCTGTCCAAAGTTTCAGAAAACATATAAAAAATAAATCAATATCAAATTGTCCTGGTCCTACTTCAATTCAACAGCTCCCTGACATTCACTTTGTTTGATATATGACAGGCCAATATTTCAATAGGCTTGATGATCCCAATACAACACTTTTAAAAAAGGTTATTGCTTTTTTTTTTTTTATAATACACAGTGGACAGAAACTGACAGAAAACTATGGAAGACTTCAGATTTTTTCTAAGTCTGTATCAGTGTTCGTAAACTACCTGAAGTGAGTTTAAGAGGAATAGGACGAGCTGCAATTTCAAAAAGTAGTCTGACAGCCTTCCCTGTAAACACTTCCTTTTGATTACTTGTGGCCCATAATGCATCTCCCGTTCCTCTTAAGAAATGTGGAACTGAGGTGACAAAAAGTCAATTAGAGTGTACGTGTGTGTCAAGGTCAGTTGGTTCTGTATGTGTGTAGTATGACGTGTAACTATAGCTACATGAAAAGAGCATTTAAACAACAAAAGCATTTAAACATTTTCCCCTCCATTCACCAATGATGAATACATGGACCTATATACTCAATTGAAAAATAAACTGACTCGTCTAAAAGCACCTTTTAAGGAGAAAAGGGTCCCTCCTAAAGTGAGACCACTATAGCGTTGTCCCTTAAGGGTAACTACAGAAATAAACTAGACTTCCCGGATGGATTTGTTATTTACTATCAATGAAAAACTAAGTGCGTAATCAATGACAATTTTAAGAGAACTCAAGTTTTAACATTATCTATTGGCGATTTTACACAATTTTCGTGGTTGAGCACCATGCAATCCAGCTGCAGTATATGAGGGTAAGCTTGTTTTTTTTATCCTGCACAAATACTCCGTATATCATTTGCGTAATACCCAAGCAGCTGTTCCCTTGCCAGATGCTCTGAGAGCGAGCACAGGGAAAAAGCAGATTTGTGTCTCATGCATCTACTTTCACTGAAATACCTAAAACTACAGCACACTAAGATTGTCCTCAGTGGTTAGAGAGTCTCTGAACATGGGGCAATAGTAATATGTCCGCCTCATCTGATTGTAATCACTTGCTACCTTACAGTCAGTTGTCTCTCATTACCAAATAAAAAACAATTAAAATGACCAAATGATTGAAAGCGATAAAGGCGCGGGGCAGGACTTGAGCTGAAAAAGTATAAATGGATGAAAATGAAATATCATTTCTATTCATTCTTGGTACCACTTTACAATAAATGACGTGGTTATATTATTATAATCTCTATTCAATCCCTTTAAAAAGGAATGAGGCACAGAAATTAAGTGCCAAAATCTAAAATGTAAAGCTTGTGGCAAGGCACTAAGTTAAAATGCCGCTTTTGAAGTATTCTGTCATTTGTTTAAATTGGCTTTAAACAATTACAATACCTATTGCACAACTTTTATATTGTCAGCTAATTATGGCTTAGTAAATTAACTAATTGTGACTTAGCTGAATAATGCCTCCGTAGCAAATTGTTCAAATTTTACACAAATGATTGTTTTAAGCTGGGAACATTCATTTCTTTGCAAATAGCAATGAACTAGGCCTACATTAATTTAAGAATCCATCCGTCTTCATAGGCATTCAATTGTGAAATACACTCTACTGATAAAAATCACCTATCAATCTTTGGTGTGAACTCTTGGCACAAAATAGTTTGAGCAGTTTGTACCTTTTTAAATCGCAAAACATTACTGACAATATTGCAAGAGGATGTGCAGGGAACAAATCAAGATAGGCAGATTCAAATTAGTCAACCCTGATGAGGTCA
>CAAKHC010013833.1:0-17395 GCA_901007825.1 Macroramphosus scolopax | reverse complement strand
CACAAGGCTAAGGAGATTGAGTGGGTCTGAATTGACTGACAAACAAATCTCTTCTTTATTTCTTTCTTGCTTTCTCTTCCCCTCTCTAGAAGTGATATTCAATATGATCTCTTTTTAATGATCCTAAGAGGCTGAAATTACATATCCTCAACACATATCGTCAAGGTTGGTCCAGGGCACACCAAGGGCATAACAGGTACTTGTATAAATGTTTTAATTCTGCAATGGAAAGCATGTTTTATTATACCGTATATACAGTCGATCCAGTACATTCGTTCCAAAGTGTGAGGTATGACAGTGTCAAGCAACTACCATGTTCGGCCCAGGAAAGATAGAAAAGATCAAATATACTCCAGATTTCATACAGGTTTGTTTTAGGCACCACATTTCTGTGGCATCTCAGCTCCATGCTTTGTCTCTGACCTCAGCTCAGCCTTTGGTATTCCCCAACAAAGGCCAACAGGAATCCTGGGCTTGTTGATTTAGCCCCCAGCGGCCGGAGGCAAAGCATCTTTCATTAACGTCTAAAACCTCAGGAATGAGATACTGGCCTCACGATAAGATCTGGTAATGCAGTAACATGGAATTATGGAAGAAGAAAATAACCATTTTGTATATAAGCACCTGTGATCTCCCATGAAAGCCCCCTGTTCCCCAGGTTGGTTCAGTCCCCGGAGAGGAGAGGGTCCTGGAACTCAATCCATCCTGCAGAGGAGAGATTTTCAGTAAGAAGGCCTGGAGCAATGGAAGGTGCTGCTGTGGAAGCTCAGCTCCAAGTACCAGACAGTGATCCTGTGTGCCAGCCAGAGAAATTCATCCCCTACCCAGGAGAAATACTCTCCTGTTCGTGTTTCTGTTTGTGGTCAGTCAATGCTTTAAGGTTAATACAAAACATTTATGAGACATTGTCACAGTACTTTATCAGTTCAGGAGTAAGTGTGAACAAATCAGAGAACTGCTGCGAGAGTCTGGGAGTTCTTGTTTCCTCCATCCTTCTCAGACAGGTGTGTCTGCCTCACCACTGTCCGAAAGGCGTTTCTTCATCCGAGCCTCGACAAAGAGCGCACGTCAGAAACAATAGAGTTATGTGGTATTCTGACATTTTGAAGAATTTGGATATCCTTTTACTCGTTCGCTGAGGTCAAATTCTGCATCCTCCAGAGGGCCTGGGAGTGCAGGTGTTCTGCTCGCAGCAAACGGCCTGACAAAAAAACAAGAAAAGTCACCCTTCACCAACATGAGTCACGGTCATCTGGGAGCCTGCAAGGACAAAGCTGTGTCATAACATCCCGAATATCCCTCGCTGTAGTCTTGACACGTAAAAGCTTGATAGTCATTTACCCATCATTATATTAAAGAACGTTTAGAAGCTCAGTTCAATTGCCTTAATATTAAAATATGTTCAAACGGCTGGCAATGAGTGTTGAGGGTAAAACAGCTCACTTAGAAAAAAAGATGCTGCAAGGAAGGAAGAGAAGAGTCTCAGTGTGACAGAGCTGATGTGTTTTTGTCCCCTCTGGATAGTTTCTCCATCACCTCTTTAAATTTTAAAGCGTTTGGCACGCAGCCGTTGGCAGCTTCTCTTGAGGAAGAAGCAACGCAAAGACGGTCAATGATGTCATAAATCTTAGAGTGTCCGTTTTGGAATTCGACGTGGACACCAGAGATATGCATATTTAATAGAGCGTTCATGTCGATGTGACTTGACTGTCCAAGTGAAATGCTTCTTATAGGGAGGAAGTCAGAGCAAAGCTGTACATCCGCCAGGGATCATTGTCGCTCTGAGATTCTTATCTTGTGTTTTCCTATGATGCAGAATGGATAACGTGCATGAATTGGCACATAGGTCGTGCCTTTACATTTCTAAGGCCTGATGGGGAAGGCAGCTGGCAGCCATGTTTTCGCCCCTCCTTCCAGAGCTATGCACTACGTGATGTAGATCTTTGACATCAGTCTCGCAGTCAAAGAGGAAATCTGCGCCTTCAACCCCTGTCCTTCCCTTTCCACCAGGCCACGTGTTACATTACAGTCCTGTTCTCCCTCATGAGTTCCATTTTTACTGAATACATACAGTATTGTCTGCCCTGTAAAGCAGTGTTTTTCAGGGCCAAAACACAGCAGGTGCTTGGTTCCGTGTAACTAAGGAGAGAGCCTACTGTGCACGTCCAAACTGACTGCATCCTCTGACAAACCTGCTTTGATTTTCTTTCCAAAAAACAGAATACTTTCTTTGTACGCAACCTAATGGCTGCATGGCATGGATTTTGCATGATATTTTAAGTGTATTTTTCTCTAATTGTTAATAAGGTAAATCAATCATTGCCTCTACCAGAGCCTAAAACATCTAAGTAAAGAGAGGGGAAAGCTCCAGCATATATATTGTGTAAATACTTTCTGGCAACAGAGAGGGGTATAAGTTCAAGACAATATTTGGAAGCTAGGAGACTGACAGTAATTCAATTAGACAGGAATCCTCACCCGTTTTGCGGGTCAAAGTTATCCATGTTAATCAGTAGAGACCGGAGACATATAAGCTGCTGGTTTCCTGCTGGGGCTCCGCTGTCTCTCTGCAGTGTTACCAGGGTTTGCATTTAATATGAAAAGTTGTGTCAGTGCAAACTCACCATTAAACATACACATCATTTAGCCGATCCACGAACTCCAATAGAGAGAGTACGAGAAAGAATTATCAATTAATACACTATAAAGCCCATTTTCCTAAATGTTAAGTACAGGACAATGAAGCTGATCTCAATGATTTATTATTCATCATCTCAATTCTGTCACCTTAAAGTCTTCACTGACAATACACACATCTGAAAATTGTTTGTGCCGTTGCCTTATATGCAATAAAATTTTCAACTTTAAAAGAGAAACTCCTTTAGTTTGAATTTACTTGATCACACATGTCCTCTAATTATCAATCTCGACTGGGGCGAGTTGAGTTCCTGCTCGTGGTGAGCTTGATCGTATGTGAAGGTCATTGTAAACAGTCCGGCAGCTTCTCCTCTGTTTTCCAGTAATGTGACAAGTGAGTTTAGACATTGTGTTTTAAATGGCATTGTGGACTGGTTTAGTTTGCTGGCACAGTGGGCTGTGACCCTTGAATACCGTTGTAAAAATGTGTCTGTGTGAGTCTGGGCGTTTTTACACCCTGGGAGACGTCTGCAGAAAGTAATTACTTCAACCAGGCCGCTGTCGGCTTGGCTGGGAGCAAATGATGTATTGTCAGAAAAAAAAAGAACTAGTATATAAATTATTTAGCCAACTGGGAGGAGTGAGGAGAATATCGGAACTCTCTTTTAATATTTGTACATTTTAATTACATTATCAACTATCCTTTGCATCAGAACACCTGGCGATACCAGCTACCTCCATCCCACACCTACCTGCAGCCTCCTCCCTTGAAGAACAGGTGGATGCTGTTGAAATCGAAGAGTGAGCGCCGATGCTCAGTGAGAGGACAAGAGCCAGAGCTGTCAACCTGACTTTCAGATGAAGTGGGGGATTAGGATAGAGGCGAAAGCATGCTGAGGACCATGGTGACAGCAGATGAAGGGAGATAGTGCAAACTCTTGTGGAATTCTCGAGAACTCGTAGGCACCGAGGGGTGGGTTGGATCGTTGCTATGAGAGGGCTGAAGTGTTCTCAGAATATTTTTGGTGAAGTAAACTTCATCACAAAATGACTATAGTGATGACGGAGTGAGTCTGGCTGCGGAGAAAAAAGTTTTTCTGAAATAAGTGTGTGTGTGTGCACGTGTGTGTGCGCACGTGTGCGACCAGAAATCCAGTACACCACCAATCAAGCCCTTGACAACCCCCGTATTAATACCAAAAATGATGTCTTACAAATTGCAGCTTGTCCTCAGGATATTCCTGCGTGTGCAGGTCTGTGTCACATGTCTGTCCTGGTATTATGGCTGTGCAGGAATGCGCTTCCCAGTGTGTTTTTTCTCCTGCCGGGTCTAGCTGCGGTGGTCCCGCGGCACCAGCCATGTGTCCACAGACACGCTGACTAGGCCAGGCCGGGCTCAGGTATCTCCACTAACCTCCCCTTTGTCCTGCTTTAAAATAGGCTCTTTTGTCTGCTGTTTTCTGCAGGTCATTGTGAGGAGCGCTTCTTAGTGTCAGCTTTAATTCACACTGTAACCCTAGCCGCGATGCCTCCCAACTATCCACGTTGCCTGCCTGGCTTTCAGCTGCTCCTTGGAGAGCTGAGGCTGCCTTACCCCCCCATAACTGCACCCAGGGGATGACTTGAAAACTTTGTTGCTTAAATATCTAAATAGCGCTTTAATTGACATCTGTCAGACCTCACCCAGTGCACAACCTGAATGCTACCCTGCGAACAGAAAGGTTGATCTTTCATTGATTGAATAAACGAGTGCTCAGTTTTCCCCTCTTAGATCTCTAGTTTACTGGTCATAGACCAAATATCCAAAACTTCGAAACCATTTATTATATTTTATTTCCATATCATGTTTTCTTTTGATTCAGATCTGGTTTGCGAACTTCCGACGGCCACTAACTGTGTATCTTCCGAACGCAGCTCAGCAACTTGCACTGAAAGTGTTTTTGTAACCTCTGACCTTAGAATGAACTTGTGCAAAAAGTTAAAGGGACCTCAGCCCAAATTACAACAACAAAGCCATGTGATGGGAATTGCAGAGCGGATAATCTGAAATTGATTTGAATCGAAGGAAATGCATCAAAAAAGACAACAACAGTGGTATTTTTCCTCTTCTGAGCTTAACCTAAGATCCCAGCTGGGGAGATACAACCCCCAGGCTCTGTCTGCCTGTCTACCCTTGAAGAGGAGCAGAAATAACAGGAGAAAAGAGAAAAGAGGCTCATGTTAAAACAGCAAACATCATAACCTGATATCAACACTCAGCTGGGGTTTGCTTTACTTCTGCCGTCTCTGTTTTTCTTTCCTGGGAGGGTGCAATCCATAAGGGCTTCCTCAAAGTAACTCAATGGTTAAAAATAAATCACACATACAGTATGATGGTGGTAGTATTTGAACATGTTATACAATATATAGACATTTTACTAGCTGGGTTTGTATCCGAGGTACTTTCATGGTATGAAGACTTTGCTTTTGCATTTGTATGCTGAGATAAATTCTGATAAAATTAACAGGAAAGTCTTTAACTATCACGGCTCCAACTTTGTGTTGCAGCTCTATAACAGTCTCACAATGAGTCAAACTCAATGCAGCAGAAACAGATCATTTCTCTTTTTTATTCCATGCATCCTCTTTCTTTGTGAAAACCCACCTTGCACATTATGTACATTACCCACAATGCAACACCAAAGCTTGCTTATAGATGCTGTCGTTGTTGCATACGATCCTATAAAAAGACCCCAAATCAACAATGCCTAAGCCGTCTGTCAGAACTCTCTGACTTCACTACTGTCTGTAGTATCAGGCTCCACAAATCTTCACAGCAGGTCACAAATACAAAAACATACATTATCCTTTTTTAAGAAATGCTGAATCATGTGACACAAACAGTATGTTACTTTAGTTTTGAGAAGCAGTAAGGCAGTATTAATATGCAGCCGCAGATTTGATGCTCTGCAAGTAGTTATATTAAAGGTGTCTATGTTGATCCTAATGAGGGACCATGTCTGCCAATCTAACAGTGTGGTTCACGTCTTTTATTTTGATATTTGGACAACAATGGTGCTCTATGGCACAGAAGAATAAGTTAAGACATGCTTTGGCTACGCAGACAATACTAGAAGCATCAGTTTATGGCTGATTTTCTCTTTTCATGGAATTTGTTGACAAAAGGAAAGATAGTTAAAAGTAATATAAATGCATAATACTGAAATATCAACAACCTGGTGCTGCAAAATCTTTGACTTCTTCATATGCAAGGACATGGTTGACTGTGAACCTGAAGTTTGTGCATAAAATATACAATTGCTACTTGCTTATCTTAAATGCCAAATTCTAATGTGGACCAAGTAGCATAACAGACAAAGCAATCGTGACAAAGATGGCAGATTTAGATGTAATTCAGATTGCTAAACCACAGCAAAGTAGAGTTTCCCTCTTTCCTTCGGGACGGGCTGTCTTGTAGGCTGTAGTGGAAGTTTGTGGGAGCCCGTCTCGGCCCAGTTCCCCTGCTCAGCTCACATTCTCCGGGTGAACCCGTGTCCCGGGGCCAGTTGGGCGGCACAGTCTCATGTCTCAAGTCCTCACAGTTCACTGGGCCCTTTAAAGTGAGCACACCCACCAGGGGCCCTGAGGACTACAAAAACTACAAACACCAGGCTGTCCGGGGCTCCTATCCGAGACACACAGATGCACACATGCACGAACGGGCGCACACACCAACTGCTAACAGCCCATTTATCTTTGATACCAGGGAAAGACAATGGCCAGAACAAAGATATTATCTGCATGAGTTGTCAGAAGCACGGGTGTGTGATTTCGCCCCTGAAAGTCTCAGTCAGTTCTCTGCAATTTTCATCATTTTCAATGTATTTTTTTTTTCTTTCCCAGAAAAGAGATATAGATCCTCCGACAGTTATGGGAGGGAAATGTCAGACAGCGGATTAGTTTTCAGACATGGCACACTCCGGTGAACATACGCACGAAGATCAAAGCGACCCCTCTGCCTACCGCAGTGCATCCCCAACAGATCTGACAAAGTGCCCCCATTGTGTGACCCTGACCCATTACTGATAATGGATCGCCCCCAGAACCGCCCCCTCGGAGCCCAGAACTGTTCCTGCACACAGAGCTCGGGTGTGCACCGAGAGGAGGGCCGCAGCATGTTGATGATCACACACGATACGACATGTCAGCTTTCATGCAGTATGACAGTCTCACGCGGTTTCGCACCGAGGTGAAGCTTCTCTCTCGCATCATCCCAAAGGATTGTGGGTACATATGGATGCAAGTTCTTTGATGTTGTATACCTTCACCATCTAATCACTCTTTTTGCACAACTACGCATCTATCGTAAAAACAGGAACTTCAAAGAAGCAGGACAATTGCCAAGTTTTGGCGAGTTCCTTCCAGTTGTTTGATTTTTCTGCTGAAGCAGCGATTCGCAGGATTTGGTTTTCATCTGACGTATTTCTTTCATTTGCGAGAAAGACTCCACATCTGCGACCGCTCAGTGCTTTAAATTCTGCTTTCATTTAGTAGTTCGGCAGTCACAGATTTGTCATTGTCAACTTTGAAAAAGTGTTTCCTAACTAGCCCTGGTAATTGCACACCTGGATAAGTCGTGACAACACGGTTGCTGTAAGCTAGATCTCGGTTGAAGAGCGAAATATTTAAGTTTTGTCTGGGAGTTGCCTTTGTTCTGACTGCAAGTGATGCACAAACATTTACACACATTGTGCTGTTTTGGACAACTATCGCCTCGGGCGTGTTCTCAGTTCCTCCCCCCTCATAATTACTTTGGTGATCAAGGTCAGAGCGGTAGTAAAGCACCCTAACCCTTTAACCTCACGTGATCTCTCTCATTAGTCCACCTTGGAAGCTGATGCATGGTGTCAAACACTATCGCCCACAACAAGCCTGTGAATTAGTCTTGGCATGAATCTCAGGGACAGGTTCCGAAGGGCTGCCGATGCTTCTATGTGAGTCAGACGCTGCAGCAGAGACATCGGGAGCATGAGGGGGTCAAAAATGCAGCGTTGTCAAGCAATCCCCAGAAAACAGCCCTCCCTCCGACCCAGACCCCCGCCTGGGCTTAGAGAAACAGGACAGACTCCCACAACGCACCCCGACATTCTGCCAGCCCCGAGGGCTCCTCCAGACAGCTCAGGAATTCGGGACAGGGAGCCGACAGGGTCTACAGCTGGGAGGAGAATTTCCACCATCCTCTGTGTCACCTTCTTATTGTCTGGGCCTGGCATCCCCGGCGCTCCCTGTCTGGCTCCGTTGTCTTCCCAATGTTTTGATATTGTTTTCACTCCAGGGCAAGGGTCAGGCGGGTTGTGACATCGGAGTTTGACGGGAAATGAATTTCAAACAGTGATCGTAACAGAGGTGAGACCTTCAGACCGCGATTGACTCCAACAGAAAAACAGTGGATAAAGATAGCTCTCTGTTATCAGCCCGTATGCTAGTCATAATGATAACACCTCCCACGGTTAAAACAAATACTTTGCTGTAAATGTTGCTTAGCAACACCATAACTCTCCCAAACATGTCAACATGTCTGAGTTTCCTGATGTTAACGTTCAGCGGAGGGAAGGATAACTGATCGGTGCAGGGGGCTGCCATCTTTTCACTTTCTGATCCAGCTGCAGTAACACAGATTATTTTCCAGGGGGCACTATTGAACCAAGAGAGACACACTTGTGACTGCAGAGGCAGAGAGAGACACTCAGCTAGGTTGGACATGTTGAAGTTAAAGGCAACTCTCAGCCTTGGATATTTCACAAACATCTATATTGATCCAGTATAAGTGTCAGAGCTGATTTCTGTGTTAAGAACCGAAATCTGATGAAATCTTAATTTCATCAGATTTTGTTTGTGAGGTGTAACATCTGGGTTGAGATATTATACTTGTGGGATTAGATCAAGCAAATCCATTACTTTCAGGCTTAATAATGAAATGATATGGCAGACTTTTTTTTCCCCGTTGAACAGTTTCAAGTGCTTTGACACGTCTTTTCTATAATGTTTTTCGCAGGGTAAAAAAAAAAAAAAAAAAAAAAGGGCGTTGCTGGAGATTTGTTCCAAAAAGCAACGTGTTTTATTATAGAAATAGAAATGACACAAAATAGGAAAAATACCCACTTATACCGGATTCTGATCTCTATCCAGGGGACAATGTGACGCTCCGAATTTTAAAACAAATACTTGTGGGGGGAGGGAAAAAAAACCCCAAAACATTGCACAGATCATTGTCGCTGCTTGATCTGAAAAATCAGCCTGGCAACAGCACGGTGACACAATGAAAGGAGTGTTCACAGCTGAGGCCATAGTGTTGCCGTCACATAGAATTTAGGCTGTGTGATGGACAGATGAGATGGACTGGGCAGATATTAGGAGTGGGAGAGGGATATGACTGGGATGCAGATGAGGCTTATCAGAGCTGGAGGAGGGGGGGGGGCGCTATGAGAGGATAGTTGAAGGAGGGAGGGGCAGGGGTGGGGGTTCATATCCAGGGAGACTGGGCAAGCAGCAGTATGCAGGTGGTGGCTGGCTGGTGCTCCTCAGCTGGGCCAGCCGCCAGCTTGGCCCCTGGGTGCCCAGCTTTGAATTCAGCCCTTTGTGCTGCCCCGGGGAGGTCAGACAAATTCACGTCTCATCATACATTGAGATAGCAATGATACAGCGTAATGACTCAGCTGCAATGTCAATGCTCTCGCCTCCGTCGTAGAAAATGATCATCAAAACAACTTTTCTAACGTGGCTCAATCAGCTAATATAGATTTTTTTTCTCAACTGATAAATATATTAAGAATGAAATTTAAGTGTTACGCAACCGTGTCCTCGTTTACCCCGTTGTTTACACATGAATAGTTTTCAATGAAATGTTTTGGTTGCTGTCTCCTGAAGAAGCTGCCAAACCAGATCTCATTGTGAAAGTACAATCAAAATAAACACCTATCATCTAATCATCTGCGATTTGTAACCTGTAAAATCATTTAGTTTTGAAAAAACAAACAAACCAACGGCATTTTTTCATCTCATAAATCTTGAGTACCACAGAGGTGATTTCCAGGTTTTTAATAGGGGACAATTTATGTTCCAGTTTGAAATTAACCATTAAATTAGTCACATAGAAATTCTTTGCATATTGATTTTGATAGTGAATTAAGATTTCTGTCACAGCTGAATTAACCAGCGATGCCTGAATCACTGCGGGACTGACAGTCATACAGTCAACCACTCAGCTTTTAATGTTTTTTTTGGTGCGACCGGTGTGTCGGAGGCCTGGGTGGCAGCCTGCGTCGACTCGGTCAGACGAGTGGACAAGCTCTAATGAGAAGCAGGAGCAGTGAGGTGGGAGTGGGCCTGGCTCTCGGGAGGGGTCACACAGGGTTAACTATCAAAGATGAGTGCAAACCTATCCCTGTGGAAAAGACTCAGAAGAAAACATCACCCTGCACATGCTAAGCTCCCCAAACTGGGAGTTCCTCGGCCTAATTAATCCAAGACCCAACCCCTCCCAAACAAAACTCTTCGCTTCACTCCACAGAGCTGTGAACGCTAACACACTTAAATATAGCTCGTAGACATCGTCGAACATTTTGATTAGATTAGACTCCGTCTGATTCGCACCAGGCCCTCTTTTACAGCCCGAATATATTCCCTTCATTAGCTCATCACAACGTCCTCGCTGGTTTCTCGTCAGTGTTTTATAGCTTTTATACAAACAAACACAACAAAGTGCAAATGACGCACACGTATCTGTGTAGCTGCAGAAGTTTCTACAACAGAGACGAAAAAAAAAAAACCCAAAGCAAATTTATTGTTGACGTTGGAAAAGATTTGTGTGGGTACTTTGAGGAACACTGAGTCAATGCTGGAAACCACATTGTGATAGACAGTTAAAACCCATTCTGCAGGAAAATAAAGACAGATGTGGAAGTCTAGAATTAAGCTTGTCGGAAACAGTGGCAGCAATGAAATTGTCTAGACGTTTAATTTTTATTATGAAAAACCGTCTATATTCATTCAGCATGCTCATTAAAAATATTTTTTTCCCAGACAGTATAGAATCTAAATTTGTTGTCACTTTTTTTTCTTTGTCAAATTGATTATAATGACAGACTTCATATTTCTGTTGTTATTGTTCGCTGTCATCAGCTTTCAACACAGGACCTTAATGCACACAAGCAACTATTTAACTCTTTATTCTCAACACACAGTCAATACAAAACATCAGGCAACTAACTCTATGTGCCATGAGAAGTTTCTAAGTACCGTGCTGTAAATGGTTTTGCAGATTTGGACTTTTCGAGAAATGTGAAGAATGTGTGATTTGAGGGAGCTGCTGCAGCAGTTCAGAGGAATCACAGTTTAAATCAATGGATGCACACCTACCAACAATATGTCCTTTAATGATGAGAACATATGCTGTAACAAGCTCCATCAACAGCTTAAATTTGCAATTGACCCTAATTCCCTTGCTCAGCTCTCGCTGCAACCCTGCCCATGAGAACCTTTCGTCACAGCAACACATTAGTTTCCCTCCACTTGTCCAGACAAGGCTTTCACTGGTAATGGAGCTGTAATGGCCTCCAGGTCTTCGGGCAGAGGCAGTAGATTCTATACTATTGAACAGCCGCTTCGTGACTGACAATCTAGTGTACATCTGTAGTTATTGCGAGGCGGCAGCTGGAACCGAAGCGCCCGATCAGCCGGTTGAACACAACAAGAATGAAAACATCGAAAGAGAAAGTAAATACCTCGCAAGAAGCCGGAACTCGTCAGCAGGCCAGAATCACTTCAACAGACAGAACTCTGTCAGCTTTCACTATCTTGGAACACGCTGGCTTTCTGTTGCACTTGCCTCGAGGAGACAAAGCGCCCTGTTCAGACCTGCAGAAGGTTTTTCACGCCTCCGCTCACATCACACAAATACACCAGATCATTAGCTAATATGTTTTAATGAAGACGGGAACGACGATCCTGCAGAGGTCCATTCAAGAAATGTGAATTGATTCTATATATCAGAGCTGTTTATGTCTTTAACAGCAGGGCTCCTCCTCCTGATATCATTACACTTTCTGGTTATTCTAAGCTGAAGTCCTGCTGATATTCCAGCTCCGAGACATTACGTATTAATCCAGTCTAACCACCGTCATTCGCTGGAGGATCTTTGCGGTGAACACTAAAGATGGCTGGCACCTGTCTGTGCAGATACTGCATTGCAGCAGCACCCCACTGTACTTTGCATATTTATATTTTAATTGTATTACAGCCCACATGGTCTATTAATGTTGTTCTAGTTCAATTGCTGGGGAGACACAAATACGGCCTGCTCCCTGTCAGCCCTGGCGTGTTTCTATTTGCAGCCTGTGATAGAGAATGTAGAAGGACGTTATGTTCTGCAAAAAAAGGAAAACCCTCTCCAGTGCTACCTCACCTGAATGTGTCAAACCAGTATGTGGGGAAACCACACTGCTTCTTCTTTTTTTTTCTTTATGGTTAATACACACTTTGAAGATTAATTGCTCTGCACCTCCCTGGAATGACATTGATGTGGTTGTATCTTTTGCATCTTCTAGACAGCTCGAACACAAACGACGAACCGAAGGGGATGGAATCCGACGTTCACAGGGCGAGTTGAAGAAAAAAAAATGTCATGGGGAGACGTGCGCCTTCAAAGGGTTTGTGGGTAGGCTTTCTGCTGTGTGCGATGGCAGCTCTCTGTCAGGGCTTGCTGCCTGGAGCTCCAGTTCCAAAACACCTGAAGAAGAATATCCAGCTGAACCTTGACACCACTGCAGCAGGGCAACACATACTTCGTCTCTTTTTTGTATATTTGCACGTATGCAAATATATTTTCTGTCTTTAAATAAAAAGCTACAGCTAGCAGATGCTTCTCTTTTCTGTCATATGTCATTTTTTACAAGTCTGATTTTGCTCAGATTAAACAAATGAGCAGAAACATATTAACTGCTGATCTTTAGGTGTGTTGTTAAGAACAGTTAAGCAGAGCCAGACTGGCTGTTTTCAGTCAAAAAAAAACAGCCCATTTGACACAACTATGAATAATGAATTTGTAAACGAACTGTATTTCATAACAGAGTTTCCCTTATTCTATTTCAAGCCGCTGCTCCTCGGTGCGGCGCTCAACGCCACGGAGCTGCTTGTCAGCAGAGGAAGTCAACAGAGGGACTTCATGGAGGCGGGTACATGCAGTCTGATGACATATTTGAAGGTGGGGGTGAGGAACATGTAAACTCAGGTACCGCCGCGCCATCCCGGGGGTCAGCCAGCCAGTCGGCGGCCCAGAGGAAGCCTGAGAGAGACTCTCAGATTCAGGAGCCCTCTCTGACACGCCGCCATGAAGGTCTGACTTCACCGAGCAGGAGCTCTGAGAAACCTGAGCCCATCGCAGAGCCGCACATGCTGATCTGCACAGCAGAGAGAAGTGCGCCGGCCGGGGCGAAGGCAGGGCCGAGGCAGGGATTAGGCCAGATATTACTCTTTGCAGAGAACACCACAGTACATGCCTGTGTTCGGCTCCAGCGGCTCCACTTAGCTGACTGACTGTAGTGTGATCAATATTTACTCATAACGGCCACACTGGGAGGTCGCGACCTTTGGTGTTTGTGACCGGTTCTAATCTTGAGTTAGAGCTCGAGGATCCTGATCTATTGAAAACACTCGCTGAACAACCACAGCGAAGTTTTCAGTCATTAAGCGAAGTGAATCTATCGATGATACAAGATGTCGCCTAACAATTCATAGCCAGTAAAGAACGTCGAGGCAAATTATTTATCTGTTCTTCAGCCCATGTTTTCCATGGAAAGACCTCAAAGGTCATGCTGTCTCTATTACACCCAACATCTCGTCTCTAAATCCATCTTCATTAAAACGCGGAGGAAGGACAATGGCCTTCCTCCGCACTAACAACACTTAACCTCGCCGGGCACAGCAATATTGTAAAAGTGCAAATCTCTCTAGAAACGGCCCCACAGTTAATAATTAAGCGGTGACATTTGGGAGGCACCAAAAAAATCCATATGGTGAAATTTACTAACCTTTTGGAAAGCTCGGCGAGAGGCGGCGGTTTATTCGGGTCGCTATAGTTCTCATAATAAAACTGTCAAAAACGCACTAAAAAGCCGGGCGGGGCACAAAAGGATGATTGTCTGCTGTTTAACGGGGAGGAGAGCAGGAGGCTAATCAATGCACCCCCAATCAAAGCTCTATTAGCAGGAGCTCCCGTCTCCGGACGAGCGAGTCACCGCTGACAAATGATATTCATATGTGAGATTATGGATTATTAATTGTGGTGATGAACTGATAATGATGTCGGTTCACGCGACGATGGAAGAAGGTCACATCAGGGTGTCAGGGAGTCGCCGACCTCTGTCTTCTGAGGAAACAGATTATCAAGTCGGGACGGGTCACCCGGGAGGTCAGATGTGACCCAGCGGTCGTTAAATGATCTCGGAGCAATAGGCGCACCCTAAGTAGAGCATCAATAGCGGCGGCGCTCACCTGCTGTACAGCTTTGTAGAGACCTCTGTGAAATACTTTAAAATTGGATCTCATTTATATAAACAAGTGGAACACATAAAATGTGTCATCGAAAGGACAGAGGTCACGCTGTATTTTCTGAGGCGTCATAAATCTCCGGGAAGCCGAGCCTGTCATTGCAGTCATTAAGGTTATATAATAAACAGGGCATACATGACAGGAAGTGTGCCAAATACAGTTTGGGTTTAGCCTTCGCCGGCTGTTGACTTTCAGATTTACTGTCCACGCTCAGCTCAGAGTGTACACTGCCGGTGATTTATCAGCCTCACAGGTGAGTTCTGTCGAAACATCCAGAGCTTATATTTACAGCTGAGGGCTCACCTTGTCCTTTTCGCTGTATCCCGTGTCCAGAGTTAATGTTTGTGAGAGTTGCCGTGAACAGTCAACCGCCGCAGAGTCGTGCTCGATGCCAGACGAGTGTTTCCTCTCCTCGACGTTGACACGAGGAGAAAAAAAAAAAAAGGGAGGGACTGTGAATTCAAAGTGGGATAAAAAGAAGTAGAAAGGTTGTTCTTTTATATCCAAATAGGGTTTTGGGGAAGAGGAGAAACATATATTGACAACACGTGAAACATTTCTGAGTAACCTGAACCGTCTTCCTTGTTTTGTGGTTGACGCCAACGCTTCCTTCTTCCACCTCACAGACTTTAATCCTCGGATCAAGTGTTTGACAGACGTCCACGCCAGACACCGACAAACAAGCGTTTTGATTCATCGCCGTGGAGGTTCCTTTATTTACCAGACAGTGACTAGCTAGTTAGCCGCGGAGGCACAACAGCGCTAATTATCGTGTGTCTTTAACACATTAGCCAAATGTGTCTGAACTGTGTTGTCACATATTAAAGAGGAATTCCAGTTAATTCCTGGAATGACATGTTGATGTGTTGCTGCAACACGTCCTGGAGCCGATGCACCGATAAAAAGAGAGTGAAAGTGACTTTATGGATACTTACGAAGTTAATTTGAGTGCCTCATAAAACCTGCCGTGTAATATAGAACACGACTATGCTTCAAAACATTACAAACTTTGGACCGATTTATAAACTGTGACTGTTTCATTGCGTAACAATCCAATCCTCAGATATATATATGAAAAAAAAATAAATCTCATGTCTGTGATGTTACTCAGTTTTGAGATAAAATGTCAAAGTCCAGCGTGTCTGCGATGGGAGAGAGCTCAGGACTTGGATTCCTACATCAAGAGAGGTTAGGAGCGCTGGCTTGTGTTAGACCTTGAGGTCATCATTCCTTCCACTAATGCCCCTGGCATCACCTTCCTCCTGCACTTCAAACACCTTGGCTGCATTCCTTGACCATGTACCAATAAGCACTAATAATGCAGAAAAATGAAAACCAAAACAGATGGTCTGCAATAGTGGTGGGGATTACGGAGCCCTATCCAGGGCTCTATCTGCACCCTGGGCATGGAGAGGTGAATCCCACGGCGTCTTTTCTCAGCACAGCAGCGGAGGCGGGGGGTAAAAAACACGGCAGCGAGATCGTGGTGCGTTCAAGGAACGTCTGCGAGGAAGCTCAATGGGAGTGAATATAACACATCGCACCTTCCTTCTCTTGTATTTCAATTCACCACAGACTTCTGTAAACACATTCCTCTACGGGCTGCGTCTTATTACTCTTTATCTTGTATCGCACCTCTTGTGGTGTATCAGGAAGTAGTATCATGTGATCAATAACCATCGGAGACGCAGTACACCTCAGAGTTCTGCAGCAGCGTAGACGTCTGACATTTGACTATACACCAGCCCAGAAGGCTCAAAGAATATGTGTCACGCGCTGTTTGAAAGTCTCCCTTAACAATTAACCGCACGCCATGGAAAATGCCCAATGAAAACACCCAAAATCTCCCCCCTCGCTCCCACTGGGGACTCGCCGTGAACTCCTGCGAACTCTGTGAAATCATGAGAAGAAATCTAGACTGTATTGAACCCACAGAATGTCTGAGGGCCTTTGGCTGGGCAAAGCAACAATTAATTGGGTTTGGTTTGTTAAAAAATGTCTGGTGTGCTGTAAGTGTGATGTGCTGCTCGGTTTCTCAGCTACTGTCTTTAGGTCAGGACGTGCATTTACGATGCCGAATAACAAATCAAGCTGCATGTGTTTTTCATACGTCGTGCAAGAGACGCTAACGCTTAAGAGGGAACATGAACCACAATCCTCTAATTGTGTCTCAGGTGGAAAATTTCAGGATTTTGGTTATCTAACGAAAATATTGTCACTAGGCTCATTTCCTACGTGGTGCCAGAACAGCAGAAGAGTAAATGTGTGAACAGTCTACTGAAGGCCGACTCTTAACTCCCCTTAGTCTGTGTGTGTGTGTGTGTGTGTGTGTTGTGTGTGTGTCTGTGGCTCCGGCTCAGGTTTCAGCTCGACTGTTTTCATATCGAGGCCGCACTTACCTCAACCTCTAAGAGTCTTCTTTGGCCGATTCACACCCCGGTGCCAGCGAACAAGCAATGACGTTGATTATATTCACTCATTGCCTTCAGTGTTTGGCGGATCGGAGGCTCCGACTGGAGCAAGTGGGAACAGGAGGTAAGAAAAAAAAGCATCAAAAGGCACGAGGATGTAGAGTGTGGAGGTATAAAGGACCAATTATATGCCCCCTGGGTACAGATTAACCCCGTCTACTCCAACCGATATAATGCAACTAAAGATACTCTGACTTTAACTTCTTTGACGCACCATCACCATCATGATACAGAACCCAGTTCCCTCTTTAGACACCCAGCAGACACATCCTCTCTGGCCACTTGGCGAACGACAGTCCAAAATATAACTCTATTTTTTTTTTTATTTCTCCTAAATCCCGTGGGAAATATCTGCCACTTAAGGAATATCACCGTCAAATGGCCTTTAAAGCTCCGCCTAGCAGCGCTCCAGACGTCGTCCATCAGTGATACATCACCGCTGGATTCACAAACCTTCCGTACAGCAGAAATATAATCTGAAACAAATCAACGCTCGACAAACAAAGTTACAACTGCCATTAAATTGTTTCATTAAAATATAACCGCCGCGCGATGATTACGGGGCAGGAGGGGATTTTAAAACACGGTCTTTACTTGTTGTTGCAAATATGTAGGAAAAACCCAGTTGGATATGCGGGATCGTTCTCGTCCCAGCGCGTCAAATAAAGACCCTTTGTCACGGCCCCTTAGTGTCTGATACC
>CAAKHC010013832.1:65717-82621 GCA_901007825.1 Macroramphosus scolopax | reverse complement strand
GCCAGCTGTCACAGTTTACCATGCACACACACGCTGCAATCATGCATGCACGCATCTACATGTTTGCATATCAGTTAGCTGAGGGAAATTCACTTATCCTCAAGAAAACCAATTTTCCCCTATCGGGTCAACGCTCGCCACAGATTTATCCCGCTCAGCGTTCCGTTTGTACACCACAGACGGGGGGTTTCTATACGCCATAAAAGACTGTGTTCCTCAAGGATAAAGCAGGATTAGGTCCTCCTCTCCGTGCCCATCTCTCCTCTATCATTCTACTTAAGCTCGGGTACAATAGCCTCTCCTCACCGCTGGACCGGTGCACACTTTATCTCGGTTTCAGTGACATCTTCATCAAGCATTTGTCAATGTAGGAGGATTAGATTTACGAGCGCAGGATTTATGGCCCCCGACTATTTATTTCTTCATCCCTTTTTGTGCACACGCACACACACCTGCACACACGTGCATGCACAGGCATCCACCTACAGGGAGACTCGCACCCATAAAAGCCCCTCAACATATTAAACAAGTGCATTAGCTTAAATCGAGGGTTATAGATTGCTGTCAAATACGGATAATTATGACTGTGAATTCATCACTCAACACATACGAGTCATTGATTGAGAGCTTAATAACCTGTCTGTCTGCGGAGAAAATCCCCCAATCTGTTTAAACCACACGGATTGATCCTCCTCAGGCTGTGAGTCATGTTCGTTGTGTGTTCGGAGCTAATGCCGACGCCGCGTCGTAAAGGTTTTCTGTCACACTTCAATTGCTTACAGTACAAAAGGCATCAATTCTTAAACACCGTATGTAGGAAAAAATACTGAACCGGATCCTGATGGAATATTTTGTCACCCACTGAAGCGAGAGAGTGTTTTTGTGTGTTCATTCGCTGCCAAGAAATGACAAAATGTAATAATCGTATCCTCCCGGGACACTGCGACGGCCTGGAAGATGTTTTTAAACCAAAAAACAAGCTGTAAAACAACCCTATTATTTAGTGACACTCATCATCTTGGCAGAGCGCGGCGCGCTGATGACGGGCGAGACGGAGTGTCGGACGGGCTCGCCGCCAAATGACGGCTCTGTCCCTCACCTTCAGTCTAATGGGGGGAAATCACACATCCGTCTCTCGCTCCGTTCGTAGTCATACTGCCACCGGTCAGTGCGTCTCACTCCGTCTCACTGTGGTGTGATGACAATCACGCAGACAGTGAGACACTGCGGGATTCACATATCACCCGCCTCACGTTTTTATAAAAGCACATCAGAGCAGACGTGCACACGTGTAGTGTTGCGTTTCCCCGTCATTCAGGACTTTAATTTCCCATCTACTGATATTGTGCGGGGCGCTGATCCGTCGCCCATCCCGGGGAAGCCCTCCATGACTCTCGTGTGTCAGACCTCCGAAAGGAAGGCCGGGCATTGATCTGTATAAAGTGTCCGTGCCGTCGCCGGTGTAACCAGTCGGCAGGAACTAATCGCCACCCAAGGTACCGGCTCGGCTACGTACAACCGGTCTGTGAATGGTTAGCCCTGAGAACATTCAGTCTGTGAAGCTACGATGCTGTATTAAAAAAAAAAAAACAGTCACCTGGGTCATTAGATTGTTAAACACTGTTCATTTTTGCATGTTTGAGGAAGCCTATTCTGGATCCTCTTCTTCATCCTGGCGTCCAACCCGGACTCTCTTTTACTGACATACAAAGCACATGCATGATGAGCTTTACGTAGTCTGCTCTCCTGCAGCTGATCCCAGATATAAGGAAATAAATAAAACCTTTTTAAACCAAAGAAATCAACAGAAATCGTGATTTTCTTTATATTTTTTTACTTGCAATGTTAAAAATAAACAAACCTCAGCAGCTCAATTTAAACCTCTTAAAACCTCCTGTTTCCTAATTTCCATTGGGAGAGCGTCGACTTTAATAAACGAACCCCAGGAAGTATCTTACATATGAGATCTTTCTTACAATAACTGATGTTCTCTGCTATTGTAGTGAGACTCAGCTGGAGTCAACGACGCTGATTAAACCAAATTAATCTCAGACGTTGAGATCCGTGTTTACGTTGGACGCTTTTGTTATTACACCCGCCGTGTTTTCTAGACAGGTCGTAACATTTTGGAGATGCGAGTAATTTGGATTCTTTATGTTTTTTTGGACGAGTCCTCTGCAGGATATTGCCTCATCAGGACCATTTTCGCCTGTAATATAATGAAAAGCAATATGTATGCATATGAGGGAAAAATAACTATCAGCTCAGTCAAACATTCATCCACTCGCCCTCCATCAGACGCAGTCTATCCACTACAGATCTTTAGTCGCGAGCCGGCCGAAGCAGCAACCGACTTGTAAAACTGTATAACAGCTCCGTCCTCGTCTCCGTCACTGCCTCCGGACACAAAGTTGGCTCCAGGTAGTCCAGTGAGTAAATCCTTTCTCTTTCTACAGTGCGGCACCATCGATTCTGGCTCCTACGTGAACCTGACGGAGAGAAACCTGCAGGACGCCCAGAAGTTTCTGCTAATGCACGAGGTGGTCCAACCCGTGGTTCCCGTACCCTATTTCATGGAGGACAATGTTCGCTTCAGTCATGTGGCGGTGGACGTGGTGCAGGGGAAGGACATGCTGTTCCACATCATCTATCTGGCCACTGGTAGGTTCTTGACACTGTGTGTGTGCGTGCGTGTGTGTGTGTGTGGTGTGTGTGTGTGTGTGTGTGGTGCATATACATGTGTGTCTCTTTCTGTGTGACAGAACGAGACAGAGAGCTAATTAATAACCTGCAGCTCTGATTTAACCCGTTACACAGTTTCTGTCCCGGCTCTCGACATCGCCCGTTCATCAGCCGACTGTTTAATCACACCGGTGCGACGACGGACTTGTCAAAGCGTGGAAAACTTTATCAGCAAGACACTAGATACACGCCAGGCTCTCGGTGTCTGTTCTGTATTAATCCGTTAAATAGACTGTATGGATTATAAGCAGGTGTACTGAACCGAAATCTAAATGTGCTGATCCACTCTGCTGGGCGAGCGCACCCATCGGCCCGCTGGGAAATGTCAACACGATCCCCCCCCCGTTGTAGCCCCTGTGTTATTTTTAGGCTATCGCACATGCAGACACGCACGCACACACACACAAGCAGTTCCAGTTCGCCGGCTCTACGCTCGGCATCTCCCTCTAAAACCCCTCATTGTTTGCAGGGCGCGTTGCATTCTGGAGCCGCCCACACTGCAAGTTCCCCAGACGCTAACCAGTCGCTAATGAAAACATCTGAAACGCTGCCAAAGCCATTGGCCAGCACATACTGTACCTAATCACATGCTATTAGCAACGCTTAAATGCACCCTGCTGATTGTGGACGATCTGATGGCTCCAACTGGTGGTCCGGAGACGTTAAGATGTGGGGTTCTTTTATGTGACCGCGAAGCCTTTGCAGGAAGTTGAACCGAAGCACTCAGCCGGTGTTTGTTGTTTCAGCCTTGCAGCAAGATTTTAGTGCCAACAGAATTCAATTAAATGCAAAAAGAATTCCGGGTTCAAGAATTTACCAAAGGTGCATGCACACCGGCTAAAGGTAACTTTGGAGGTTAGAAAGTTCAAGGGACATTTAACCGTCTGGAAGTTGACGCCCTGAGAAAAGAAGAAGCAGTGAGGCATGTTTTTACAAAACATTAACAAAAGTTTGGAACATTTTATGATGGACACCGCTTTTAAAATTGTGTCTGAGCCCCATGGGTGTATAATAAGACCTGGATACAGGAAGCGCGCTGGTGCTTTGAAGCCAATTTTACACGGCAGCCAAACCGTGTAATAACAGCCACGGTGTCGGTCATGCGATGCAAAACTGGCCCCCGAAAAAAAAAAGACGTTTTCCCACAGACGTTCATTGTCAAAGAGACATTTAGCAGATCACTTTCTGAGGAACCTCAAATTACCAGTAATAACACTTGAATAGGTCTTTATTTAAATAGGAGTTGTTCTTATGAGCTTATGCTGGTGAGTGAGTCAGAGACGACGTCGTATCCTGATGCACAGACGCTCTGAACCCGGTTGTTCTCTGCTCCTCTGCAGCTGCAACAGGAAGTAAACTGCTAGAAATGCAATGCATGATGTTGACTTTGCATTGCATCAGGACGAAAGAGGACGTTCACATGACTCCATATTGACTGAAGCACGAGCACGCTGCTAACTTTAATATCCCCCCACCTTGAAACTATCTATTATCAATCCACCTTCCTCCCTCGGCATCACTCTGCACCTAATTACTTTTCCTCACCGAAGGGACCTCATGTATAATGGATGATGTTTGTTTTAGCTCCCCCAAAAGAAGGATCTTCTCAGGGGGGGGGGGACCTGCCTTACATCACAGAAAGGTCAAGATGTATCACAATGACACGGGTTCCAACCACCTCTCTCTTGTATAACTACAAGACAGGCTCTTCCTCTAGAGTAATCCCTTTAAAGAAATGTAGGTCAGAAATCAAGCTTCCAGGTCCCGCGTCAACTCCCTGGTTGGATCTGTTGCGCTGCATGTTGATGGCGTACCTAGCGTCGGCATGCCAACCACCTTAGTCTTATATCAGAGCCTCTCTGAGTGTGGTTCACACTGAGTTCATATTAAGTTGAGGGCTCATCCAAAATATATTTATCATTGTTTCCCCGGCTTCAAACTCCCCTCTGCTATTCTTACCCTGCCTGTCCTTTACTCTTCCCTCCTCTGCTTTACCTTCCTCTTGGAGATAATCACCCACCTTCCCCCTTTGTGACCGAATCCTCTCTTCCTCCCTCTCTCTCCGCCAGATTACGGCACCATCAGGAAAGTGCTTTCCCCTCTCAATCAGTCCACGGGGAGCTGCCTATTGGAGGAGTTCGAGTTGTTTCCGCCCAGAAAGCGTCAGCCCATCCGCAGCCTGCTGATCCTGCACAGCCGCAGCGAGCTTTACGTGGGCGTGAGAGACCAGGTCATCAAGATCCCGCTCAAGAGATGCAGCTACCACAAGGGCAGAGAGTGAGTTCATGCACAAACAAACACCATTAATCTCAATGGAAACTGTCAAAAGCGAATGTGCACACGACGCCGTTTTAAAGCTCCCTCCTCAGTAAGATGCTGTTTATCAGAGAGGGCCAGGCGTGCGTGTTGGTCGGGAGATTTAAACCCCTGTAAATCAGCTTTTGTCTGAGCCACCGGAGGTGCCCACAGCTGCCCTCTGTCCGTCTCACTGTCCTCCCCTTGTCACTGACCCGGCACGCAAAGAAAGCCGTGCGCCCTCGGTCTCGCGCCCGCGGGCAGCTGCGTCCGTGTTTATCAGATATATCGAGTTTCTGTCCGTCTGGAAGACTTAGTAGTCGAGTCATAAATATCGGACGGACGTAAGAAAAAACCGGAGACAGAGGCGTCGGTGTGAAGACTCACCACAAAGAGCGGGATCCCATCCATCATCACACCTGCACTCCGTATCGCCGCCACGTCGAGCTGTTATTGGAAGAGTTAAAGCTTCACATTACAGCTGAGGCTCTGTGATATACGTCGCAGCAATTACGGTGCTTCATCACCTCTTTCATATCTGCTCCTTTTGTTAAAGGATAATGATACGGTGTAAACTCGCAGCTGCAGAGGCTGACGTGTCTTTGAGGTTTACCGTTTCTCTATGTTCGGCTGTGCGGTGCTTCTCGCTGATGGGTGGGGGTGGTGTGTAATCTGCAACACCCCTCAAGGCCCTGTGAAGTACAGGTATTAGCTTGTGCTTTATCCCTTTCATTCTGCAGCGCTGTCATCACCCCTCCAATCCGTGTCCGAGCGGATACACTCCACAACCTTCCGACTCAAGTAGAGCGACTGCCTGCGTTTTAGATCTGCATTCATTGTTATGGAACACACACACACACACACACACACACAACTTTGGTCCCATTTCACTCGGGGGATGTCAGGCTGCTGGACGCCTGCTCACTGGAGACTGGACGGAGTATCATCAGACTTGTTATTGCACTCAGCAAACCAGACGAAGACAGATCACGCTGTCGTCGCGATGAATATTTGTGGGGCTGATAATCTATTTGAGTCGGGAAATGTATGTCTGCAATCAAAAAAAACAATAATCCCGGTGTTTGCCCGAGGATTACCTGACAAATCAGTCGGTGCATTGTGTTAAGATATAATTTTAGGATGCTGATGCAATGTAAGCATTATGGGGCCTGCAAACGGTCCACATTCATAAATAAACAACATTAGCATTTCTCTCCTTCGTGTCTCTCAAATCCCTTTTTCGTATCAATCTCCTCTTCTTTGTCTTCAGCAGCTCGTCTCAGTTAATTATTTTAACACTTCTTCTTCCTCGTCTTCTCCTCCCCCCTTCCTCTCTTCAGACGCCGTCTCCTCAGCCGTCCTCTTATCCCTTCCTCCCTATTGTCCGACCTTCTCCGTTATCTCCCCTTCGTCTTCAAGCTTTGATTTCGTGGCGCGCCGCGACGCAGAGCCATCTGTATTCCGGCTCCACGGGCCCATTAAAAGTCAGCTTCTATTCTCTCCCGTCAGAGCGTGTGTGGGCGCCAGGGACCCGTACTGTGGCTGGGATCTGTTGCTGAAGAAATGCACCACCCTGGAGGAGAGCGCCCGGATGAGCCAATGGGAGCAGAGCATCACCAAATGCCCCGTGAGTATCGCAGCGCCGCTCGCTGATCTGCGTGCACCTCGCCCGCGTTGCGATCGCTTGCATCTCCCCTAATTCTCTTTGTCTGCTTTGAAACTTAAAAGTTGCTAGAAAATGTATTCCTAACTCGTGAATTTAATCCCCACATTTATCTGTGCTCCTCTGCTGTGAGAGCTGCATGATATCTGTATTCTCTTCATACACCCACAACTTACAAGCAGCAGAAAAAAATCACTCTGAGAGGCAAAATCTCTGCCAAAGAAAGACGTCTCGGGACCGAACGACTTGACTTTAAGGGAGAGGCTTGTGTCCCGGGAGTGAACGCGAGCACGGCTTTAATCATTCCGCACTGACTGCTTGTTCATTAGCAAAACAGCTCCTCCATTTATTTTAAAGTGCAACAAATTTGGGAGCAGTATTAGGGGGGGGGGGGGTTGGAAAGCCTATCAACTTCAGCGTTGCCCTGCTTTTCTTAGAATTTAATTCCGAAGCAGAGAGCGCCTCGTGGCTTCGTGTTCCAAGTAATATTTTGGAAATCAAGCGGCCGAGCGTCCACGGGCATGTTTTCGGTGGAGCTCTGGCAGAAACCGTGGCTAACACTGCATGCACACATGCACGTGCATGGAACCGTGTGCAGAAACGGGCAGTCGGCGGCAGGATTTCACCGCCGACTGCGACTCTTCTTTTGATGTGCAACAGAGTAAACGTGCAACAGCCAATCAGAATATTTTTCTAACCAGGACCTGGTCAGCTGATCTCTAGTGTGTTTTGAGCCTTTGCAGAGTTGAAGCTGGAGTTGGAGGCCAGTCAGGGGTTTCGCACACTGAGGTTCATCTGTGTAGGCAGCGACAGGATATACGCTAACCAACCTATTAACAAACGCCACCTGGCTCCATAGTCTCGTGTCTGTATTGATATAAGCAGATATTTGTCTCTCTGCGGTTTAAGGGAAGGTGTAATAGAGTTTCAGTAACCGTGCTTTTTTTCCTCCAACTCAGGTAAAATGGAAATTTCTACACAATGAAAAGCTCAGTTTGTCCTAAAAGTAGCGTTAATCAACCCACACACTGAAATAACAGCTGCTGCAGCGGTGAGCCAGACTACAGCAGAGGAACATGTCATTTTTGTCTGTGAAAATATTTGTCTTTGTCTGAATCTGATTGCTGAATCTCGGCCGTCGGGACCGATTTATCCACCAGCGTTCCTGGTGTTTCTCAGCTTTAATAACAATAAGACAAACGTACCGTTCTCACCAGTAACACACAGGCGTGGATATCACATACATGTTTATACTTTCAGCTCCAGTACTCGGTGAGAGGAACGCGTTCTCAGCGCTCTCCTTCTCATTGATTGCTTTCCAGCCGGTCGACGTCTGCACATGTTGTCTGTCTCAGTTCCCCCATTTGGCCAGACTGCAAACTTCAATTAACCAGTGTGAGTGGGGAGCAGGCACTATTTCTGCTCCTGCCACAGCAGCTGATGATCACGCTCTCTTCCCGTCGTGAGAAAGCGTTCTTTGCATTTTTAAAAAATCGGCACCAACGCGGCTCCTGTCATCTGCACTTCTGGATCTCACACCGGCCCCGGACCTCACTTGTAATTCATAGCTCCTGGAATAATGGAGCCGCCCCTGTTTCATTCTGCTTTGCTTCAAATATCTATTTATGTGGCCACTTTTTATTTCCTCATATTCCCGTCCGTTCAGTGTTTCCATCCACAGCCTCTCTTTCGCTATCTTGGAATCTCATCATACCCAGAGACAATTTTCATATACCTCCCTCGTGTCTGCAGCGTATTTTTGTCCCCTTTCATGGAACCATTTCGGATGTGCCACCAGATGATGTAATGTATTTATTTTTGCATCTGTTTTGAGGGGGGAAATTGATTTCTGTTTGCCGTGTGTGTGTCTCCGAGCAACACATTCCCGAGAGCATTATTGTAACGCAATGACCATTTCTGTGAGAAAAAAAGCCATTATTGGAAGTTTTACTGTGGCCTTCATTGCTAACAGGTTCGTAACGTGACGGTCGATGGAGGTTTCGGCGGCTGGTCAGGATGGTCTTCTTGTAGCCATAACGACGGCGGCAGCGCGGGGTCCTGTCTGTGCCGGACACGGGCCTGTGATAGCCCCGCCCCTCAGTGCGGTGGCCAGAGATGTCATGGCATCAGCGTCGAGGTCGCCAACTGCTCCAGGTAAATATCTTTAGCGATGCATTAGCTGTGAATCTTCTCAGGGATGGGAGTATTAATTAATGAATGCATGGCACGCTCACACCTACTCATCAGAGGACGGCCTGTTAAATCCACAATAATATAATAGGTTGTTGCTCGTTAGACATCCGTTGTCACTCGACAAGTTATTCGCATTCTTTTCACACTCATTCAGGTGACATCGTACTGATGTGAACACCCAATTAAAAACACAGTGAGAAGTTGCCGCTGTGCCGTCAGTCGTCCGCCCGCCGAAACAGGCCACATCAATAAATCTGTGCATGAAAGATAAGCCTTGTGAGTTGATAAGGGGATGGAACCAATTAATTATTAATTCATCTATGGATGGATGAATCAAATCTATCATTAAACAGGAAAAAGAAAAAAGCCATAACACAGAATTGCAAAGCTATATTAAGCTATCAAACTATCATTACCAGCTAATTTCCCGCCATTAATCATTATTACGACACCAGGCTGCAACATCTGGAGATGCTCTGCCTACGTGCAACTAACCGCCTTTTATTTCCTCTGAACTACAAAGATTGCAGCATCCGACAGAGAGGAAATCCATCTTTTTCTGACTGTTTTAATCATTTTACAGCTCAATTCAGAGAGAAAATACATTGCACGGCTCCGATGCCATTAAAAGGAAATGTATACCATATTCTAAGCAGGATTAGAAGCAAGTGTGATCAGAGTGTGCGTCTCCATAGAAACGGAGCGTGGACTCCCTGGACCTCCTGGTCTCCCTGCAGCACCAGCTGTGGCATCGGCTTCCAGGTTCGCCAGCGTTCCTGCAGCAACCCGACCCCGCGCCACGGCGGACGAGTGTGTGTGGGTCAGAACCGTGAAGAGAGGTATTAGACACACACAGACACACACAAGCACATGTTTACATGCATTCACATGCTCTCACATGCAAATAGATTTTTATGCATCAGAATGAAAATACTAAGAATCGTTTTTGTTTCATAATTTGCAACCTGCAGCGAGAAAGTACGACTTGGAAAGTGCGTTTTTCCTTTTTTTTTCTCCTGCTTCCATCCAACTTTGTGACAGCCAATTAAAGAATGAGTGGGATAGGCCTGCTCTCCGGTAATTATCTGGCTTTCACACACAGTTTGGAAGCTTTGGAGGATTTGGCGTCAAATAATCGTCTTTAAAGAAAAAAGATGTTTGCGTGGTTTCTAAGCAACCTTCATGGTCTGCAAAAAAAATCTGTTTTTTGTGTTTCAGTCGGCTCTTAGCAGTCAAGTTCAATGTTTGCAACATCTGAGGAGAAAAGTTGTGACAGCTACAACAGAGGTTGACGTGTCAATGACATCGGCTGTATCACATTATTTCAATTATCCTAATAGAATGATAGAAACAGGCGTATCTTATTAAAGCCGGTCCATGTCCACAGTGTGAGCGATGGACCACTCTGATCTAATTAGACATGGCTGTCAAGGATGAACCTAACAGTACGTTTATTCCTCTCGTCTCTGGACCCCCACCTTTCTTCTACTAACTCACGGATCTGAATGGAGGAGCGGTCCTTGAGAGAACCGCTCCTCCAGGAGCTCTGAGGAAAATACGCAGTGAGTGACGAAGCTCAGGTACGACCCACAACAGAAACCACACCAGGCCAAAAGCAGGTTTTCGCCGCCCCCCCCCCTCCTTCTCTTTCATCTCTCATTCCTGCTCTCCGTCCTTGCTCTTTTCAACTATTTAAAACACCTTAGGCCAGTTTGGGGCCAGCAGTGTGGGCTGGGAACGGAAGTGAAGGGTGTGTGTAAGAGACGGAACGAGAAAATGTGTTAGCAGATCAATTATGCTGTGTCAGTTTCAGTCTGCCGGAGGGAGAAACAGATAGGACGCGAGGAAATATTTCCCTGTGTGCGTGCATACGCTGACTGTGTGTGTGTGTGTGGCACGGCCGACGTATATCACCAAAGCCGGAAGAAAATGGGGAACGTTTTTCAATGAATGTCCACTGCGAGTGTCCAAATGCTTCACACACATCTGCTGTTTATACTTACTCATGTGTGAAATTGGTAAAGTCTTATACACAAGCTGCCACCAGCACGGAATTTATCAGTTCTTCGGCACTGAACGATTTTTTTTTTTTAATGTAGTGAAAGCCTTTTATTTTATAGAGTACAGGCGTCTCTTCAGAGGTGTCTGCAATAAGCCTCACGACATGGCTCGTTCTTGCACCGCTGCCTCGAATGACAATGTCCTTTCTTGGACTAATGCACAAACCGTATGTTCAGACATGTGCATGCATATTGCAAAAGCTAAGAAAAAAAAAAGATTCAAAGGGCCGAGACTAACTCGCTCTTCTCACCTCTTTCTGGCCCTTCGGTTAGCCAACAGGCTTCCCATAAGTTCGGCGCTGATTGTTTGCAGCAGGCAGCACTTTTACGGATAAAGCAAATGTTCTGAAACCGACTGTGCACAGCAGCACTACGGGCTTAAATCTGGCCGCCGTCATCTATGAACCTTCTGTTTGGTATTTCCCCGAGCACGCCGACATCGTCCGCACTGCTTACTCAGCCTATAGCGGGTAATTAGCAGCTATTCAGTCTGATCAGCTGGCGGGTTTTTTTCAGAGAGAAGAGGAAGAAGAGCGACAGCACTCTCTTGTTAATGAGTGTGTATCGTGATGATTTTGAAGCTCTATGCACGGCTCTGTGTGTCTTTGCGCGTCTTCTAATCTCTCAGGCATGTGCCAGATTTCTTTCCAGCCGCACATCTCCCTAACCCCGGCGCATCAATACAGCTACAAGCGTGCAGATTAGTAAAAGTGGAGAAGAAGACTGCTCCGGGGATTTTTTTTTTTTTACAAGCAGGGTACACAGAATGGAGCTTTTGATTCGCCGTGAACAATAGCAAAGTTTATGGGCGTGAGTACAATGGAAAAATCCAGTCTTAGACTCTTTTTTTAGTGCAACTTTCCTCAAAATGCAGTCATGTGCCAAAACAAAAATAGCAGTAAAAGCACTTTGATAGTGCGCGTAAGAAATTATATGGCTGTAATAAGGCCGGTGATACTCGGTTGCTGTTGTATAATGAGGACGGAGCAATTAAGAATTTTAGACTTCACCATAATCCTGTCTTGTAAAATGATGTAATTAGAGATGATGCATGCATCTCTGTGGCTCCTTTAATAGGCTGTGTCAATGAATTATGCAACATGAATATGCAAGTTCATTAAGATTTGAGGCAGGATTTTATTAGATGTATTTTTTTTTTTTTTACGCGCCTCCACGCTGGCCTTTACACCCGACCACAGGCATATGTCGCCGACCTCGTAGCGGGATGCAGTCAGATGTGCCGGTTCACAGCGCGCCGTGTTCTCTCTCTCGGCTGAATCACCACATGAATGAGACGGGGTTTGTTCAAGCTGGCTTCAAGTTTACGTGCCTTTTTTCCGACCCTCCTGTCTTGTGGTCGGAGCGCTTTGTAGCTATTTCGGTTTTTTAGTGGCGAGGAGAAAAGTGTGGCGACATCTTCAGTGCCCTTCACATATAATTTTAGTGGGCTGTCACATAAAGTAGCTGTTCCATTTTACACAGGCAGCTCGAAGGACACCGTCCTGCTGTATTTCTTAGATACCTTCCTCACTCATACGTACAATTATGATCAGCTGTAAAACATCTGAACATCTCATTTAAATCATATTACTGCAGTACACATTAATATGACTACAGTAGTAGTACTTTATAAACAATACATTGTTTCTTCTTTGCAGGTTTTTCTTCTCAGGTTGACAAACAGATCTTGATTTAACCTTTAACTCCGGTGCCCCCCTGAAAACAGGCCTGTTGATTGCAGCTTTCTGGAGAAGCGCTCATCCAAGCAAAAGATTGAATGAGCTGCAGTGGAGGAGCTGCGAACTGTAACGGCCCCGCTCATGATGTCATTGAGAAATATACTCGTGTGAGAGTGTAAAAAAAAGACACAACAACTTTTTAAAGTAAAATACGAGGACCGCTTGTCCCGACGACCTCACACTCACGCGTCTGAGTCCCCGGCGGTACGAACCGTTGAGTGTGAAGTGGATTGAGCGGTTATCGAGAAAAGAGCACACACACACAAACACACAAACACACACACACACACACACACATACAGACAGAGACTCTTCCTTCATAGTTATGTTACAAACTAATCCCCCGCGGTCGTTGCCTTCTCTCTTTCTCAGGTACTGTAATGAACACCTGCCCTGCCCACCGCATGTGTACTGGTCGGCCTGGTCGGCATGGGAACGCTGCAACGTGCCCTGCGGCGGAGGCATCCAGGCACGACGCCGAACCTGCGAGAACGGCAACGACTGTGCCGGGTGTGGTCAGGTAAGTCCAATAGCTGTCACACGCACCATCTTTCCAGCTGTCGTCCTCTTGTCTTCTCGTTGTTAAAGGATCTCAGCTTCCACGCTGGTGATAAGACGCGAACATCTAACATGACCAAATCCCCCGGCTGGCGGGATCCATCATGAAGACCTTTTTAATGCCACACACACAGGGATCACTCTACATATGAATGGGCTTATTTTCTACCACAAAGCTTTTCTCCTGAGCATGGATGATGCAAGGAAGCGCTGCAAAACAAGCCTCTGTGTTCCCGTTGTTGACAGAGTGATTCGATGCTCCTGTTATTTCTGGTGCTATTTTCACACTCGCTCACCCCACAGTTGCGGTAAAAATGGGAGGAAATGAAAATGATATCTGTGGCCTAATGTCCTTCTTGGAAAATGAGGTACAGATTAGAGGTTGAGTGCAGGAGGATGCGCTGGATTCTTGCAGTGTGATCCTCCTGGTTTGTCTTTGTTTGCCATTTTTCGTTGAAAATTAGAGTTCTGGATGGTGCAGCTGTTTTTTTTTTGTTTTTTTTAAAGGTGCAAAAGCCGATCTGACCAAGCTAGGGCTTCATATTTCACATCCAAAACCAATGGGGCCGAAATATAACCAGAAGGAAGTGGGATCCACCTGTATTATAAGAGAGAAAAGGGGCTAACTTCCTTAGCATGAGCCAGAGCATGAAACTCCAACCGAAGGTCGCCTAAGCTTCGGAAAGTGACTGAATGAATTAGAAACTGTGTTTCCTCTGTAGGACTGCTTGTCTGAGTCGCTGCTGACCGTGCACCGTGCACTTGTACCACGTCCAGTGGTGCAGTAACTCACTGTCGCCCCGTGTGGTACAAAGTGGTATTACAAGACATGTCAGTCCGGGACTAGCTGGTTGGTTAGCACCTTTACAATTATCCTTTTAAACACCAGCAGCATTAATAGCACAAAGCATCAGTCTGAATGTGGAATAAATGTATGATAGGACGAAGGATTCACTATGTAAATGATACAAAAAAAGTGAGTTCAAACGACTAAAATCACATTTGGCGGAAAAAAGCAAATCCCACAGGTTGTGAAACGGCCCGTTGCGAAGCTAATACACTGCCAGTGTGATGAAACATCCCACACGAGGCCTTTGCAACCTCAAAAGCACACATAGTGTCTGATAATTGACCACGACACATGAGTGGCTGCAGAACACACAAGTGAAAAGAGTGACCTCCCATTAGGAAGCGGTTTAGCATTCAAACCGCATCATCGGCTGTACCTGCTCTCCCTCCACGTTCGTCACGCTCGCTCACCCTCACGTGTATACACGCAGGCATTCACATCAAACGGCAGCTGTCTTAGTTTTCTGTCAATGCTTTGCAGCCATTATCCTCGATGAAGTATTCCGGGAACTCGGCGTATTCCTGGAGGGACTCTGGTTCAGTTCAGACGTGGATTTGAAGCGCGAGGGAACCTGAGTACCTCTGCTGGTTCCAAAAGGGGGAACGACTGTAAGACTGTTGGTTGTCAGGAGACAAACACGAGCACAGTGAGCCGGAGATACTGGTGTCTCACAGTGATTACAGATGGAAGTGATGGAGAGCAGAGCAGAGGAGGGTCAGTGGGATGGGTCAGAGTAGAAACACCCTCTCTGCTCTTCCTCTGCTTCAATCATTAGCAGTTAACACTCCTCTTGCTTTCGGGCTTTTTCCTCCCGCCGTCCCTTTTGTGTTTCGTTTTGTTTCCTCATCGACTTGCTTTTCCTCTAACATTGCAACATGAGCCTAATTGGGTCCGTGTCAGCCACCAGCGTTGTAATTACAAGCCGTCTTCACAGACACCTTCTCTTTCCTCCCCAAAAAAAAAGGATTTTATTTGGACAGCTAAGCTAACTGGTGCATATTTACAGATCAAAGACGTGTTTTTTTTTCTCTTCTGCCTTTCATTTAAAACTCTGAAAAGGTGCTTAATGGCACAACTTTTGATGTCTAACAGAGTCTTCAAAGCACCTGATTGGGCTCCTGTGAAGGGATGAGCCCGAATCTGAAGTCAGAGAAGCAAAGATAACATGGAAATTACACTTAGTTGTGTATATTTTTTTATTTAGGCAGCTCGGCAATGAGCTCTGCCTCTCATTCAGATAAACGTCTCGCAGCAGCCACCATCATCATCATCATCATCATCATCATCATCATCACATCTGTGAGACCGACAAACAGCCGCTGCCAATAGTTTCATTTACTGCACATAGTTAAATCGTCATCGTTAAGTCTTGTATCAATAATTGACTTGACTGGCTTTGGCTTTAGTTTCATGAAAAGAAGAGAGAGAGAGAGAGAGAGAGAGAGAGAGAGAGAGAGAGAGAGAGAGAGAGATAAAAGTACACTATGAAAATGTGGAAATATATTTCCTAATTAGTTATATGTGCATATTAAATCAATTTGATGCTTTGAACACACACTAATTGGATTGACGATGAATATTAGGTCAGAAAATAAAACATTTGTCAGATTTAACTTTCTTTAATCTAATGTTGATACATGTTATTATAATAGTTTTATTACAGTAATTGTTCCCAGAAAAATCCTCTTCTGGTCTGCTAACTGTCACATTACTGACACAGATAACTCTGTTGGAGAGTTGCAGATTCTGCTGGAGCTTTGTACCGCCAAACGTCAAAGGAACACATGCACACGCACACACACGCACGCGGACACACACTCGCACAATAAAAGTGAAAAGTGTGATGGAGTTGTTTTTTATGTGCCATCTGTCTTTGTTCTCTTCCCCTGGACAGATCCATGTTTAATTAAACAGAAGGACACACACACACACACACACACACACACACACACACACACACACTGCAGCTCTTATCATCCCAGCTACTTTTTGAGACCAGACACCCGACAGAGACCTAAAAATATGGGCACTGCATGTCTCAGACTCTGGTGAATGAACGTGTGCGTATGCGTGTGTGTGTGTGTGTGCGTGTGCGTGTGCAGTCATGTTTACCTGTCAACACTGATTATTTCTGCAGCCACCTGTGGTCAGCTCCAGGTGTTTGCCAGACATTAATTGACAGCAATGAGTTGACATTTGTGCGCCGGTGCTTTTTTTTTTTCATCCCTGCAAATAAAGAGAATTCACCCAAAAAAGAAATAACATGTTTTTTAACATTTTGAACATTAGCCTAACAGGGACACAAACACTCTGGGTGTCTTTCAGTCAACACTGAACAGGCTGCAGAGGGAATCACTGAGCAAAAAGTCCGTTCATTTGTTCCTTTGTATTGATCCCTGAGGCAGAATTGTGTAAGCTCATACCCTCTCCACAGGGAGTCGGCAGCATGCAGTCAGATACAGAACAGCACAAGTGAAGTTGATCTGGATTCAAGTCAATGGCTGCTACTTAGTCTCTGCTCGCTACGTGATCCTGCTTCCCTGAAAGAAAAATGTTGTCACATGCAGTAATGAGGACTAAAGGGCCTCTATGGTTGTCATGTGTGTCATTGCTCGCAGGCTCAGCCGCCTCGTCGTCAGTAGTATTTAGTCCCGAGATGCTGTTTGCATCATTTTTGCAGGCCAGAAGGCTACATGAGTACAAGTTCACCAGATGGAGCCCGGGTTCGATGCTCCATGCACGATGCTCCGGTGTTGTTGGATACGGTACTGACACCCACCGTCACCTGTGTGGTCACTAAAGCT
>CAAKHC010013832.1:51725-65333 GCA_901007825.1 Macroramphosus scolopax | reverse complement strand
TTTTGCAGGCCAGAAGGCTACATGAGTACAAGTTCACCAGATGGAGCCCGGGTTCGATGCTCCATGCACGATGCTCCGGTGTTGTTGGATACGGTACTGACACCCACCGTCACCTGTGTGGTCACTAAAGCTTTCCTACAAGAGGCAGCTTGTTCAGTCAGCCAACTCTTTCCAGATGTTTTCATTATGCTTTCAGACTGCATTAAAAAATGGTGATTTTATAAGAAAATACATGTGGAGGACATTTCAAAATCCCCCTCTGACCACCTTTAATGAAGTTCCCGCTCCGTGTTGAGACGCTGTAACTCACAGCTGCTGTTCACAAACGTAACAGACAAATAATTGGGAAGAAAAGAAAGATGGTCCATTTGCTTTTATTATTCATGGTGCAACAGTTTGCATGCACGGATAATGGCCCGGCCTCCATAAACAGAGATTTACAGGGAAAAACCGTCGTTCTTTTACAACCCTGCATCATGCATGATGCATCGGGAGTTCTGGAAGAAGTCGCAATTGTCTTTAAATGCTCGCGTAAGTCATTTAAGCATCAGCCAATTCACAGTATCTCCAGGTACGAGTGTCCTTATTAAACTGGTGTCTGCACCTTATTCACCGTCGACCTGGAGGTCAAGAACTTCAAAAGGTTTGAAATACTTTAGATGCAGTCGCCGTTCTGTGGCCACTTTGTAGAGGTCAGAGGGTGCATGTTTCTCAGCACATAACGATCTGATCGTTCTATCTGCTTCTGACACTCACAGGGAGAAACGTACATCTCCATGAAATGTATTTAAAGAGAAACACTGCCTGTTTTTCTGTGAACTTTCTATCGTTGGGAAGTAAATGCAAATGAGCAATATTTATCTTCCCTCCGTGTTGGAGGCCCAGAGCTCCCTGCTCATTCCAACTACAGATTGTACTCCTGTAGTTTAGATAGCGGATTAGTTGCTAACATAACAACGTTAAAGTGCCCTGGGAGTGCGTATGAAAGGCAGCACCTCACTGCACCCAGACGGCATACCACAGTCCTTTACATCTGCTTTACGTCAACATGTGGCAACAATTTAAAACATATTTCTGCCCCTCTGGACTGTATAGACAGCCCAGTTTAATAAAAAAGACAGACTTTCCAATAGTGAAATACTGCTGGAAAGGTATGCTGCAATAAGATGTTTTTATTTCTTGCATGTTAAAGGTCACCGGGTCAATTTTAGGTTAATGTCATGAGCAAAAACAGAACCTAAAATTAAACTGTCTCCACAGTAAATTGCATTAGTGTTTTATTTTCTTCTTTACTGTAAAGTGCATCAAATTTCTCTGACATCCCTAAATCAGACAGGATGCCTGGTTCTCCTGGTGACTCTGCGTCTCTGAGTTAAGTGAGTCAGATATGGGCCATGCAGCCCCTTAACGCTAACGAGAGCTGTTCTAGTTCAGTTGTGCAGCCGGGCTGTGTAATAAGAGACAAGTACGCTGTGTTTGTGCAGGCACGCTGATGTGTGTGTGCGTGTGTGTGTGTGCGCCGGTGTGTAGCCAGGAGACCTGCTCCTGCTCCTGGCCGCCGGCGGGGCTTCATCGCCGAGTCGGAGAGAGAAAGAGAACTCTGTTTGACAAAGTGGGTTTTGGTGGACCCTGCTAATTGAACTGATGTGTCACGGAGACTTGAGGAACGCTCGGTCTCTGCGGACGTGAACCGCGGAAGATAAAGACGTCTCGACACTCGAGAGGATTTACTCGCTCTAACGTCTCACATCTGGACGGCTCTCTTAAATGTCAGGGCACTAGTGTGTCCATACAGGCATCATGTCTCCCTCCCTACCCCTGCACAAACACACACACACACACACACAGACACACACAGCTCTCCCAGTCCAATAAGAAGTATAATGAGTGTAATGATGGCAGGAGGCTGCAGGCGCACGACTCCTTATTATTCACCTCACACCCACAACTGGCCAGACACCACAATGAGCCTTTTGTACCCACACATATGCATTCCCGAGCCCCTTCCACCAACCTTAACCATCACGACTGAGTTCCTGACTCCTACCTTTTTTCTAACATAAACGCCAAGTCTTCAGCAGCCCATTAAACTCCCGGGGTTCAGCTGCGTTTACATGCCGACTAAGTGCCCCGGACCCCACAAGAATAGGAAAACAAGGCCACGCGCGTACACACAAAGAGGTTGAGATAAGCAATATCCCTCCACTCTTCCTCATACATGCTTCAATAAAGAAGGAGAGAGGAGGTGGACTTTCACATCACACACACACAGTCTCTCTCTCTTCCTCCCTCGTCTTCCTCGGCTTGTATCCCCTCAGCCTGCGACACTGTGAACGGAGACAGACTGAGATAGGAGCTGCCTGAATCCGGAACACAGCCATGCATAAACTTATAAACATGCACACGCCGCGGCCATAAACAGGCGAATCGGTGCCAAAGTTGCAGCAATAAGTCGCTCTTTAACTCACACACACACACACACACACACACACGTACAGCTCTCCTCACCTCTGCTGACCTGTCAGGCAGCTTGTCTGTGTGAGGTGGTAAAGATGCTATCAGGCCTCCTCCCGCCCGGCCAGACACACATTACCGTCCTGCACAGTCGGAGCAGCTGCCTGCTAAAGGTGCTGCATGCTATAAAATCACTACCCTCCGTTTGCCCATAACGCATATCACCGCTCCCGCCGGCGGGGGGGCGCCGATACGAGTCGGAAAAAATCAGCCGACTAATTGAATTTAATTTTGTGTTCCACATGCCACTTGTCACATTCGACCGCTCTCATCCGTGTTTCCACTTTCCGTTTAATTTCTGTGAAACGGAGACGTGATTGTGGACTAATGAGGAGTTCGGGACACGTTTCCTGGTTTTTTGTTTGCGGTGGGGGAAGGAGGGGGGGTGTGTTGGTCGCCGCGTTACTGTGTTTTATTAGCTCACCAAATTAACTGGAAAAGAATGAGAAGGAGCAACGAGACGGCCTCGTTTTTAATTAGCAAATCAAACCGACAAACAAATCAAAGTTTTATGTTCTGTGTCGCCCCGTTGTCGTCGCTCAAAAACAAAGGACGCGTTCACACGGCGAGCGTGTAATGTATGCAGACGATGACCTATACACAGTGTGTGTGTGTCTGTGATGCATTATTCAAAACATCAAAACTGTCACTCCAAAAGCAGAGGGGGGTTGTCTTTGGTTTTTTTTGTTCTAGATTTCATATTGAGAGCTGCCGATCCTCCACCGCCCTGCCGACACACCCAGGTGGAGCTTCATGGTGCTGGATGGATCCTCAGTGGGCTGCATTCCATTCATATTGACCCTGTATGAGTCCATCATTAGCCCACGTGTGCTAACGTCCTCGGACACTGAGGACAAAAGCTGCTTCAGGGTCGACGGGGGGAAATATTCCAGTAAAGTTCCGGTGCATGACGATCGTCACCGGCAGCTCAGCTTCTGATGTCGGTTCAGCCGGAGGGACGTTTTGATTAAATGTGCACTGACCACCTAGATTTAAATGATATACTTGATGGGGGGAATCCACCTGAGAGAGAATCGGTTTTAGCTTTAATCCCAGTAATTATCTCTTTACCTCGGCATCGACGCTGATCCTCGGAGAGTACAGGCGGAAACCACACAAGCCTCATTAAATATTTACTGTGTTTGGCCGCCATTAACAACTCACACAACAAACACCCACAGATCCGTCGCCGTTCGTCCGCCCTTATTCCTGCCATGTGTTGCTTTTTTTTGTCGCCAAGACACCCGATTTTTTTTTCTTTCTTTTCTTCCGTTTTGTTATTGGCTGATAATCGCAGGACGGTTCGGCGAGGCGTGAAAATGTTAAATATTAATGTCTGCGGATGATTACTGCGCTAGATGGAGAGAGGCAGGAAGTGCGGCGCGGAGTGACACCCTCATTCATCACGGAGCCCTAACAGAATCTAAATCTCCCAGTGTTTTTAACCTTGGCACTCCGGGGAGGAAGAGAGGAAGAGGGAGGGAGGAAGAGATAGAAACTGGCGTTGATGGGGAGAGACAGAGGGAGATGAAACGGAGATACGGCGGGAAGAGGGGACAGAAGAAGAGGGGCTGACACAAAACGAGTTTTGAACTGTTTGAAAAAAAAGCGGCATAAAAGAGAAAAAGATGGATCGGCTGATGGTACGTGACGAGGAAGAGGGAGCATAAAAGAGGGATGAAGGCGGTGGAAATATGGACCTGGAGTCTGTCTAATGTATAGTGCTCCTCTCTTCCGCTGACCTGTCACCCTATCATATCTGACAGGCTGACGGATGTGCAAAAAGGAGCTCTTATCTTATTTTGTCAAGGTCTGGCAGTCACTCAAGGCCTATTCCACATAAATAAACAAGTGGAGGGGAAAATGACAGCCGCCTCACCTCCTCTGTGTCCCGTCCTCGCTCCCGCCTCCTTATTTTGTTAGCCGGGCACAAAAAGCCGACCGGACGGACTATTACCGCCGTATTATTTTCTTGATTCATATCATCAGATGTTTGGCGGCGCCGAATATTTTTTTCTTGCGTCCGAATAGCAGCCGGCTGAGGGAAGAGGAGGCACCTGTGAATGAGACTCACATATCATACTGGTTCTTCATCCCTGCTGCCACGGCGGAGGCAGATAGGAGAAGGAGTCGCCATCAACCATCCTCCTCCCTCCTTCAATTGCTTATAAATTAAAGTTGATCAATGACCTTTCCTGCCTGGCTTGTTTGCCTCTTGCCATGTTCAGCGAGGGCTCTAACGGCAGCGTATCCTTACTGAGTGTGTGCCGGGAGATCGGCAGCCTGAGTCAGGCCAGCCAAACGGCGACGGGTTCGTCTGGTGGACGACCTGATTCAGCAGCAGCGACCAGTCGGACCTTGAATGGCTTTGAAGGCCGAGCGGCGATGAAAGCTTTGAAAGGACTGTTTATTTCCTCATGAAATAAGTTGTTTAGTATCACATTAGTCTCTCTGCTGGGAAGTTCAAAGGCGACTGTCCTCTGTTTTATTATGCTTGAGAAATACACGAGTGATTTCATCGTGCTTAATTATTGCTTTGATGATCTCCTCCTGCATCAGACGTGACACAAACTCTACCTTAAATGCGTTGTAATGTTCTGTACCTTCTGCAGGAGTACCAGTCTTGCAACACCCTGCCCTGCCCGGACCTAAAGAAGACCACACCTTGGACTCCGTGGACGCCCGTCAACATCTCGGACAACGGCGGCCACTACGAGCAGCGTTTCCGCTACACCTGCAGGGCTCGCATCCCGGACCCGAGCCTGCTGGAGGTGGGCAGGCAGCGGATCGAGATGCGCTACTGCTCCAGCGACGGGTCCACCGGCTGCTCCACGGACGGTGAGTGGACGAAGCGCCGCGGCCTCTGGACGTCTTCCGTCGTCAAACTCCTCCAGCTTGTGTCTATCGCTCAATAGATCTTTATTCCCCAACCTTCTTGCCCCAACGTCTCCTCTCTCCGTCGACGGCGTCAGCTTAATCAGCCCTTGTGTTTATGATCCTCGAGTTTATCAGCGGATCAAAGCGTCGGATGTGTTAATGAACCTCCAAATCCACAAAGCCGATCAGCAGTTTACGAGTACATTTAACTCCCACATGCTGGAATCTTTTTACACTCACACACACACAACTGCAGTCGTGTTAAAAAAACACTGTTTACCCGTCGTCCCGGCTATTCCCTCCTGCATGAGCTGGCGCACCGCGCCGTCTAAGTCAGCCACGCCCCCGGTGAATTAAATGCTGTAAGCGTTCGTACAAACAGGCGGCTAATTGACAAGTTGTTTGTGTTGTCAAGTGGAAGGATCCATATTAGACGGGAGACAAACAGGGTGGCAGCACACCACAGCAGAGAGGCTTCACACACAGATGAGGCGGATAAATTATGTTTATGGCTTTGCTCTCTTCATCAGAGGGAAAAGCTGATGATTTTTTTTTAAGGTTTTTTTCCGGCGCTCGGATCCCTTTGAGCTCGTCTGTGCCTCTGGGTGGTCTGTCACAACACCGATCACACGCCGCACGCCGCGGCCGTCAACGGGCTCGGTCCTAATGTTCACTCTCAGGGAGGCTTCTGCTCTTTTTGATCTACGTCCTCTTCCCTTTATTTTTTGATTATTTAGTCTCTGTCTTCCCTCCGTCGCCGTCACCGGTACAAGTTGTTCCCTTCACGCTTTGAAGCTGACGCTTAACTTGTCCCTCAAGGCTATTAAAGAAAACGCCGGCAAAACAAAAGAGGAAACCCGACGGCGGATTCAAAGTCCTGAGAGGAGTGACAGCCAGACATCCAAGACGTTAGCGAACAAAGACTTTAGCTTTAATAGGACTGTCTTGGTTATGATTAGCGGTGAGGAAGCAGCCGACACAGTGTTTCATCGGAGGTCGTCGCCAGGAGCTCTCGACATCAGATTACTCTCACTGTTAATTACACCAGCTGGAATGACCAGTCAGTCTGTTGTCAGTCGGCCTATCGGCGGCAGGCGGGCGGCCTTCGACACCCGGTGGACAAACACCGGTGGTGTTTACTCCAATCCGCCGTAAGGAAGAACAGAACTGTTGTCAGTTTATTTAAATGCAAATTGTGTACAAGCGGTGCTACAGGAGCTGTTTTATTTGATGTAACTCGACTTTTAACAGCCGCAGACTTTCACGCTCTTCATCAAAGATCACCAGCGGTGATCGGCCGCGACGCCGCTTCGCCGTATTCCGCTCGTATCAGCGTTTTAAACCCGATAAGTAATTAATATCCCTGCAGGCCAAATGATTGGTCTGATATTTCATCAAACAATCGCCTGTGGAGCCTCGTGAGTCATTTTTATATGAAATCCACACACACAAAAAAAAGAAAGAAATCGTTATGCCATCGTTATTTATATATTTCTCTTTGAAAAGGTTCAGTCGAATGAATTTTCTTTTTTTCAGCATCAAGACGGATTTTTCTCAAAAGATTTTCTCATCAAATGCTCCGCCGTGTGTTTGAGGGGAAGAAGCTGCAGTAACGTGAAACAGTTTCTTCATCCTCCAAAAAAAGGACGAAAAAAAAAAAAGACATTAGCGCCGCGGTTACACCGTCGGACTCGGAGTGGAGGAGCGTCCAGGTGTGCGCGGCCTCTGCGAGCTGCTCCCCTCTTGTCCGACACTGATTGTTCATCTCTGGCCTTCAATAAGAATCACTCCTCCGAGGGGGTTTTAGTCAGAGGAAGGACTCCAGCGATCCTCTTCTTCATTTCAACCATTATCAAACTTGCCATCCGTCTGGAAAGCGCTGGTGTGTGTGTGTGTGTGTGTGTGTGTGTGATATTTCTCCAATACTTCCTCCCCCCTCCGTCTGCTCCTCGTAGACGTATGGGGGTGCCTGAGCCCCGGGGACGGCGGTAAACTTTTTCTTGAAGTGTGAGGCTATTTCAGGATAATTACCGCCACAGAGGCGGCGGATATTGATGCGCACCATCGGCGAAAGGACGATCAGATCCCTCCCGAGACGATGAGCACCCAAAAGGAATGATGTGTCACCCTGTAAAGATTTACTTTTTGCATCTGGGGCTTTGTATTGATTACAGCTCCCAGTAAAATCCTTGCTTGTCCTCACACACCAAGTGAAGGAGGTAAAATATGCAAGTTTCTGTATGCAAATACGGTTAATTTAACAATTTCATTCATAATCATTAGGGGATGCGTGACAACTGAATTTTTAGCAGGCGTTAACGACGAGTCGGGGAATCTATTGCCCGTTAGCTCGCTCGTCAAGAGCTTAAGATACAACGGGTAAACTGTTGGGTAATGTAGGTCGGATCACACACCAGCAAACCGGGGCTTTAGTTCAATCAGACGGAGGCTCGTCTCCCTCCGCGGAGGTGGATGAAATACTCCTTGATTGGCTCTGACAGTTTGCAAATGAGCCGCTATCTGATTGGACTAAACCCCCAGCAAGCCGGGCTGAGCTGGAGATAATGTTTTCCTGAAGGGGGGGAAAGCTTCTCTCCTTCTCTGAATAACTTAGATTCAAAAAGTAGAACTTCTATCTGCTTCTCCTGCCGTCCTTGTTGTATGAAGATCTCTATCTGTCTTTATTACGACGGATCAATTAGCGAATATATGATTTAACCAAGCGTTCAGGACGAGCCTTTACATCACAAGCCGAGGTGTTTCGTATCAGCGATCGAGCCTTAATGATAGCGATGGGTTAATTACTTAAGTTGTGTAATGATTTAGAGACCTCTCATGTACAACCGGTGATTAGTCTCACAGCCTTTTGCAGCCGTTTGTCCTTTTTTTAGCACCTTTCAAACGCCTCAGCGGAAAGACAAACGCTTACATAGTCGCTCTTAAAGTCCACACAGGCTGCATGTTTCTTCTATTTCTATTGTGTCTCCGCATGATGGACGCGGACACACGGTATAAAGATGAAAGACGTCCCCCCCGCAGAAGGTTGGGAGGTTGTAATTCTTCGCGGTTGTTTGAGCGATGGCTTGATCTTTCTCCCGGGGAGAAGCCGCGGCGTGTCAGCAGGGCTGATGTGTTGCGCTACAGCTGATGCGGTATCAAGGCCGGCGCCTTCTCACGGGCAACAGATTAGTTTCTCCGGCACAGATGCCACGAGCGGAAGGCAGAACAGACGCGAGGAGGGGACGCCGCTGACGGATGACGACCGCCCCGGCGTCCTTATTGTCTCTCTGCGTCTGACTTCACTCCTGAATGTGATATTTGATACGATAAGGTCTCACCTGCACCTGAACGCAACCTCTAATCCTCCTTAAATAAATCCAACAACTCTCTCTTCTAATAGACGTTCCCGTGTGCGTTCTCACATACTGTACAGCTATTTGTGAAGTCGTGTTGTGCACCGGTTCCCACACGCTCTTCAGGGCCGGGGTTTTAATTACACTCTTGGATGTTTTTAATTGGCTCTTCCGTGAGAGTTTCCCCCCCTCTGGAGGGCACCTGAATCGACTATTGCCTTGCAGGCCTCGGGACAGCTTAGGAAAACGCTGTCGTATCGCAGCACCGCGAGCAACCAGAGAACCTCGTTTTTTTTTTGCATTGCGTGACATACGCAAAAACACACACACAGGAAACTGAATCTAGGACAGGGCGCTTCTTCCTCCTCTCCGTCTCGGTGCCGTCCACTGTTTCTATAGTGAGGATAAACTTTCTTCACACTTGACAGTGCGTCTCTCCCCCCCCCTCCCCCTGAAAGGAAGCTTCCTCCTCTTCCTCTCCGACGTCGAGCAGATCAGCTGGCAGATGTCACCCTGCTCCTTTAGCTCTCTGGTTCCCTTCATTCAGTCTTTACAGTTGCCTGTACAGTACAGTAGATTGCACAGTGTTGCGTGTCTGTGTGGCCTGAGACAGCCTCTTCCTCTATTTACCACACACACACACACACACATGTGTTCTCTCCAGCACACACACACACAAGTTCATAAGTTTGTTTACAGCGTTTTTGCCTTTGAGCAGAGTGTGAAGTTGAAGCGAGGGGAGAGAGGGAACTTTTCCTCAATGTCCTAGTTTCTCTGCAGCCGGGGACTATTGGATGTTTGCGCCGCGTCCTCCTCTCGTTCGGTCTCAGCTCGTCGGGAGAGCGAGGATTAATCCTCTCCAACAGCGTGCGGTTTTTCTCCGCGGATCGATAGATCCAGTCGCTACCTATTTGAGGAGGGGAGGGCCCCCACGCTGTTTGTTTGGGCGACGGGAGGGCGGCTCCTGTGAAGTCGCATTCACGCTGCACACGGCGCAGCAGCAGCGGCAGCAGTCACATGCCAGGGCGATTTATTAAAGCACCTTTCAACAGGGAGGCAATTCAAAGTGCTTCACATACCAACAATAGTGGGCGAAAGGAAACGTGTTAAAGTGCCAAGTACAACAATATATAGATCTCATGCACTACCAGCAAGCTGCAAGTGATCTAATCGAATCACTTTGCTTGTATTAGCGTAGTTAAATGTGCATGTTTGCGTTTGTACTTGTATTTGAGTTGCAAGCTCGTGCATGTGGCCTGATGACAAAAGGTGTGTGTGATGTTTACGCGTTGGAGAGGGATGATTATGAAGCATCCCGATGCCTTCAGAGCCGGGCAGCAGTCCAGTCTCTTGGGCTTAAGAGGGCTTGATAAACAGCATCAGGTCACAGTGGCAGCCCCTACTGTCCGTGCCACTGCCTGCTTAGAATCGATAAAGAGCGGGGGGGGGGCCTCGGCGGGCCTGTCAGCGTTCACGCCGGCTTGATGCAGGGGGGGGGCTGGGCGGCCCGAGCGCTGCCAAGGTCGGCCATATTTATGAAGAGGTTGAGGGCTTACACTTGGTAAACACACCGCCCGTCTCCCGGAGAATACAAAGCAGCTGTGCCACTCCGGTGCAAAAAACAACGGACGGAGGAAAGAGGGTGAGACGGAGACCCGGAAAAAAAAAAGCCAATGAAGGTTAATGGGAAAAAGATATATATTTAATGGACGGAGAAGAAGGAAGGGATAGAAGAGGCCCTGAGCGAGATGAAGTATTGATAGTGCGAAAGATAAATGAGACGACTCAACAAAAAAGAAAGGAAGGTTACGGCTCACATGGTGGAGTTGTTGGTGTTTTATTGTGTATTTCAACACACGGCACGTTCCCACACTGATTCATACATACAGTTATTATAGTTTAACATATTCATTATCATTCCACTATTCGACTCCAGACGATAGAACGCAGATGAGTCAGCTGATGTCGTTTGATGAGCGAGCGAGTCGGCGTGTCGACACACTCACAGCTCTCAGCGTCTTTGTAAAACAACAAAAAGGTCTGCGAAGGCCTGAGTGATTCATCGCGTTCGTGCGGCTGTTTTAGACGCCGACGTTGTATCCGTCTTATTAAAAGCTTCTTTAATCCGGTAGCTGGGAAAAGAGTTAAAATAACGAGAGTGGATGTAAAGGTCAGAGTGTTAACAGGCTCCGACGTGATGTTCACGTTCTGCAGGTGTGATGTTTGCCATGTTCATTAGCTCAGATTAGCGGATTAGCGCGGTCGTGTGCTAATTGTCTGCTGCTTGAAAGGCTACTTAAAGGGCCTCGAATAACCGGATTGGTCCGAGACGTCGGCGTCGCTTCGGATCGTCATAAGCAAACAGACGGAGCTTAACTCTCGCAGCCTCTGTGAACCTCTTCAAGTGGATTTGTAAGGAGGTCTGTCAGAGTTGGGCTCTGCTCTTTCAGCACAAACCAAGTTAAAGCTAAAAGCTGCTGCAGAAGGGAAAGTCACATTCGTGTTATCAACTTGCTGTTATTGATTTTAAGCCCCTTTGAAAGTTGAAGGATCCAGTTGCGTAAGAACTCATCTAAATGTTCACCGGCCTGTGATCTGCAGGTGAGGTCCTTCGTCTCGGGAAGATCTCGGGCCGCACGGTAAACGGAGGCTGGTCGTCCTGGAACTCCTGGTCCCAGTGCAGCAGGGACTGCAGCCGGGGGATCCGCAGCAGGAAGAGGACCTGCAGCAACCCGGAGCCCAAATACGGAGGTCAGACCTGCCTGGGTCCACCGCAGGAGTACCAGGAGTGTAACATCACCCCGTGTCCTGGTAAGGCCGTGCACCGTGTACACGTCAATCACACAGCTTAACACACACTTCTACACGTCGTACTGAAGCTATGATGCAAAGATAAAGACTCACAGTGACAACATGACTTACCAAAAAAATCTCCAGGATCCGCAAAAGAAATCAGGAGTTGTGACGAAGACCCCAATTTACATCAGGAATCAAAGAGACAATCCCTGTGGCGCTCCAGTGTGTAATTACATTGCTGGGTAATTATGCTGCCAGCTATGGGAGGCCTGATTCGGCTGTACAAAGCCCTGAGACAATGCATTCTCAACACTCCTCTAGAAGACGGCAAAAAGACGCTTTTTTAATTAAAAGACTCGGGAAGTAAGCAGTCTAAATGGAAATCCAGTGCTTAGTTTGGCACCTGGTGCCCAACATAAGCTCGTCTGCTCCGAGCAGACAAGCAACGCGTCGTCTCATGTGATTATTAATCAAACCCCCCTACAGAGGGGGGGTCCGGTATCTCTCTAAAAGCCTGGATCTGTCTTCTTACCTGCTGTAAACAACCGCGGTGACACGGAAATTGAACAGCAATCGACACTGTTTTTACAGCCTGCTAATTCATTCAGCGAAAACACCGTTCGTCTCTTTGCTGAGCTGCTATCAGCTCCGAGCTCGGATCAAAGATTCCGATCGGATCTTACGGTATCAGATGTGCTTCATCGAGGAAAAGCCGAGCGCGTTTGCCTGCCACAGGTTTTCCCCCTTCTGTAAGATGTCGAGCGGAGTTATCGTTGATCTCTATAATGCACGCGGTGCACCTGTTCCAGGACTGGATCGCACCACAGCTACAGTATGTCTGCTTGAGTAGCAATGAATACTAATGCATGCTCAATTAGCACCCGTCTGGAAGTGAGATATTATTTTTAAGGCTTGCAGTCATGCTGGTCGACAGGCTGTTATCTGGCTAATCCAGTGCACGATCGGGGTTCCCACACATCTGGAAGATAGACCATGAACAGACCTTTAAACTGGATGACATGACAATCTCAGTAACTATTAGCCATAACTTAGCACTTCTTGGTAGTTTAATTTAGGTTTATAGATTAGTGTCGGGCACTGATCGATTCACTTCGCCTATTCTTAATTTTTTTTAAGAGGTGGATGGAAGTGAAGGTCTGTACATCTGCAGGATAGAGCTTCAGCACATGGACAGAACAGTTCTTGTAGTACACAGATACAGTTTATAGATGAGTGCTATAGGAACCTGCCCGTCATCTGTCCGTCAACGGTATCCTGAGCTTCCATTGGCTCGCCTCAAACCGGGTTCACTGCATGCTGCAGACGTCGCTTTCCAACCGGATAAAAGGACATTTAAATGTAAATGCATCTGTGTACCGCTGGTGCAGTGTCGGTGCACGGCCACTCGGCGACACCGAGCGTTGTGATCGCCTGACATTGCTGCAAGTCCCTGAATTACTTCCTGTGTGAAGGCACCTCTGGATTGCTGGTGATTCCTGTCATCACCAGCTGGATCGTCAATGAAAAACATCCTGGAAAAAATGATCCCTGGAAGTGAGTGCGAGCCCTGGAAGGATAAAGAAGGTGCTCTGCGTAACCATCCGTCTGGTTTGGAAACAAATGAAAGCGTGTTTTTTCCCCGGGATGAGACGATCCGTCATCGGAGGGCCGGGGCATCGACTTACGTGTCACTTTGTGATAGAGAAATTACACAGAGATGACTAAAAGCTACAGCAGCTTCAATTACCTGAGCGGCGCCGCCGGCCGTCCCCGGGTCTTTAAAAGCAATTCTCAAGTGGTTCCGAAGAGGGAAGAAGATCTCTCAGGCACAATGAAGTGAGATTCTTTTTCCCCAGATGATTGGCAAATAATATTTACCTCCGCTGTGATTCATGCCTACAGATTGCACCAATTGTAGTGCGTATTTGAATTCTCCCACATCCCCGTCCACCTTTTAATCTCCTCTTGTTAGCGTATATTTCATATTGTTGTGAATTTTCCTGTTTTTTAAACACTGTGTTTGCCTCTCTGCACCCACCATTGTGTGTGTGTGTGTGTGTGGGGGGGG
>CAAKHC010013832.1:25753-41851 GCA_901007825.1 Macroramphosus scolopax | reverse complement strand
CACTGAGTTCTTTTGCCCTTGTCTGTGATTTCAGGGTGCAACAAGTACTGATGTAACAACACACACACACACACACACACACACACACACACATACTCTGAATCTGCAGTGTTGTGCAAGTTTACAGAAGAAACTCGCAGTTCGGCTCACGCAGACTAAAAACGAACCGGGTCCAAATCTTTCAGCTTTGAAATGAGCTGCTCCGAGCTTTGCTTTTTTTTTCAATAGAACCTCCTGCTTGCCATCTGGTCCCGAACCCCGAATCATTACCCCGTAGAAACCATGCTAAGATAGAATCATAGACAGAGATTAGAATAAGTTCCACCACTTCAACAACGTCTCATATTATGTAGAGTGAAATAATAAGTAATTCTGTGTATGCAATAGACGGTTTATTTAACCTGCATGATCCTAAGTGTGCAGCGGATTAACTCCCCTCCCAGCAGCAGGCTCGTGGTGTTAACCTCTGCTAATGATTTATTGTGATTATCATCCACAGGAAGATCTCTGCCATGCCTGGTCCAGGTAATCTGTGACTGGCACGACAACAGGTGAGTGTGGCAGAGCTCCACAGAAAACAATAAGTAACACGAGAGTCCAGGCGGGATGTGACACGAATCGTACAGACATGATGTGCTGGCACACGTTGGTGATGTTAAAATCTTGTGTGTTTTGATGCTTTTACCTTTCGGATTAACATCCCTCTGTTCAAACCGGCCCTAATCTAAATGAGCACCCTCGCTGCCGTGCTCATAAATATTTTCCAATTCTCCGACATCTTCAAGGAAAATTGTGTTTGCCTCTCAGTCTGAATGCTATAATCTATTACATTAGCATCTGTTGTGGGTGTAACTCTCCAACTTTTGCACACAGCCTCCTCTCTTTGCACAAATTTCACCCGATTCCTTCGGTTCTTTTTTTTTTCTTGTTGTTCAGAAGGAAACAGGACAGACAGATATGTGTGTGGGTAGATCGGAAGCTGGCACGACGCTGCCGGTTTCTGTCACGCCAGAATGAAGGATGAATGTCGCCGCGAGCGCTAATGCCAGTTGAGAGATGCCACCATAGATTCAACCCCAAAGACATCTGGAATCCCAGGTGCCCGGCCCATCGATCCAGGTCTCGGCTGCAGGATGCCAACACTCCCCCCCCGCTGGATGCCAGGAGCCCCCGCAACACCAGCCAAGCCACACTGAAGCTTATCAGTTCCACCATATCCCTTTATGGGCCTATTCACCTCAATCAAAGCTGTTATTTAGGTAACGAGCCAAGATGGCGGATATCGCCGCGCTCCAATTACCCACTATGTCTCCGCCATCTTTCTCTGCCAGCTTCCTCACAAGCCCTGATTCTCCTCGGCGTGCCCAGCTGCTCTGGCGCCGCTCCGCTTCCTCGGTATCTGTGCAAAAAGGGGGAGACCTTTGAGAACAGGAGGAGCTCTGTCACCGCGAGATCCGCTCAAAAAGGGGGCCATTGATGACACGTTGCGGCGGTTGGCGGAGCAGGTCGCATCAATAGTGCGAAGGTGTCTTTCAAATTGCAATTTTGTTTAACGAGCCGACAGCGAGCTGTAATCAGATTTTAATAACGTTTTCATTATAATCATCGCACTAGCTTGACAACAGCTACGGTGATGAATCATCCCCGAATTCCTGATCGTTCATCATCTGGGAAAAATATCGTTGTTGCCATCTGCGACGAGGACGTGAGCGATGGCGAGAATATTTCTCTGTTTTCAAATGAAAAGAAGGAAAATAAATTCTTCAAAGATCTTTAAAACGGATGAATCGTTCTGTTTCCTCGCCGCTTAAGAAGCATTTTAACCGATATATTCCGCGCTTCCATTAATTTTCCATAATTTCCCGCTTCTTTACGTGATCGATTTGTTTATTTAACCGTGTTTGCACATTAATTTTACGACGCGTGTTTAATGAGTATTTATTTTCACGGTGCGACGGCATCATTGAGTCCCGTCAGATTAATGAAAGTTTGCATGTATAAATGGATGAATTACCTCAGGATGTATTGTTCATATATATATATATATATATATATTCATATATCAATATGATCATGTGATCATCGCTCACTGACGACCAGATGAAAGACCAACATTGAAGCATTGAAATGGTTCAAATTGCCTAATTTCTGTCTCCTAAACTTGATACTTTTTGGTTATTAAAGTAAAAGTGAAGTCTCACATTGCCAAAGGCAGCGAGTCTGACGAAGAGGAAGAGTCATAAAGGTCTTTTATCAAGTTTTAAGTGCTACAATAGTGAACGTGTGTCTGAGTCTGGTTTTATATATATAATATAGGACGGTTGTTGTACTTTAATCTGGCGTCTGTGTTGATTTTATCAGTAATTATTAGTCAGTATATCCAGTTAAACTGCTCCGTCACGACAGTTAATAACACAATTTAATCAGCCGTTTTTATTACGTGCATGTGGAGTATTTGCTGAGTTCATAAAAGTTCAGATCTCATCAATACACCAATTTCAGCCGAGCAGGCAGTTACAATAAACTTTTAATTAATCTGTAAAGAGTGTCAAAACAGCAGGTGAAAAGTCCCCCCGAAGGCGATATTTTCTTACCTGGGTGGCGTGAAATTAGTAACAACAAACATTATCTGATGATACATTAATAAATGCCAGTGATTTCCTGTCTGAGTGTGTAAGGTCAGCGCGTTGTTTGAACCCTTAAATGACTTTTACTTCACTGCAACACTGACGCAGCAGCTGTGAAGAACCGTGGTTGTTATTTCCGCCTGCACAGAAGTCAGGATGTCTTTTATTGTCGCACCGAATCCTCTTTTACAAATGTTTCATTCGTCCGGCGTCTTGCATTATATTCACTGATTTCGTTTCGTCACACGCCCACGCTCCGGCAGGCCTCCTTGTGCGGATGCACTTCAGATACTCGCTACCCGCATACTTTTACAATTTCTCCGGCCTCGATACGAGTGAAATATTGTATGAGGCAAACAAATAAGAAGAAAGGAGAAAAGATACACAATATTTATCCTGTGCATAGAGGCCGACTAGCTGAATAAAAAACACCAGACTACAAAAGAGGGCTGATGAAAATCGTCAACATAGATATACAATACATAGACACTCCAGAGACCTTCCACCAGACAGACCCATGGTAGGTGCAATATAGAACATATCTGCATCTGCAGATCATTGCGGTTCTAACTGTCCTATCCAGGGGTTTGAGGGCAGACGAATTCTGTCTTTACATGCAAGAACAAAACTCTGCCGAGCACAGTTCCCCCGGCCCAGAATGCATTTTGCAGCTCACCGAGACCGTGCAGACTACAAACTAATTCATGTTTGACAAGGATTTCTTTTCTGTTGCTCCGCAGGGGCGGCGAGATGTTTCGCTCGCTTGTACGTCAGACAGTTTTCGAGAAGGTATTGAATCGCGGTCCATTTCGATAACAGGTCAATACGCAGCAGGTGCACGGATGATCTTTTATTCCCACGGAGCTCCGCCGAGGCTCTCGTAACCTCAATGATTCAGAGGATGCACATCCGATAGATTTTCTGAACAAGGACCTTTCAATATTTCAACTTTCTGGACATAATGTTCATTAATAACAAAGGGAGCGTTAGCACGAGCTAACACAGGAAACTGACTGATGATTCATACACGCATCATATATATTTATATGAATAAAACACTCGTTGTCACATTGAAACTGAAACTGGATCACCAACCGGATCAAAACTCGCAGCTGCAAAGAGACTCGACATCCCCGCGTTAGGTTGCTTGGATGCTGAGTTATAGAACAGTTGGGTAAGAAAGTAAATTTTTCTGCTGATACATGCCGAACCGACAGAAATCAAACGGGCTCCCAGGCATTGTAGGAACGAACAGCACAGACCTTGAGGCGTTCTGTGCAACGCGGGGAGATTGCACCAGATGGATACATAAAGCCTTGACAAGGCAGAGGCCAACGTACACAGGCTGATAGCTGAGGGGAGGAAACCTGGTGTATAGGCGGTGATGAACAGATAGGGTTTGTTAAAGCGGCAGGCGGAGAACCAGTCAACATTTCTATAGATAGAGAGGGTAGAAAGTCTGGTGAGAGCCGGGATGATCTGCGGATGAGTCCGAGTCCACAACGGGACAATCGGCTGACAGCATTTAATTGCACAGGTGCATCTTGGGTAAAAAGCAAAGTATAAAGTAGCAGCTACTGGAAAATTGAATATAGTACCTGTATCTCAGGTGCACTACTACAATGTATTTGCTTTCCACCACTTGAGGCATGTGAGTTATGTTTCCATGAGAGAACCTTCCTCGCCTTCTATCCGGTTTCAGGAAAGACTTGGTTTCAGCCCCGGAGGTGAATGACGGCATTCATGCACACTGTGTTCAAGAGGCGGAATATTTGTCTGACATTTTCCCAGACGTTACTCATTCGAGACAGGACTTTTTTGAGAATACGTCATAGTGGAAGTCGATGGGAAAGAGCCCCCTGATAGATATCTGCATTATTGGGAATGATTTGAAAGTCAGGAGGTTGTGGGAGCAGCTGACATCTCGTCGTGGACACAGCAGAGGTCAGGGTGAAAAACATTGCACTCATCGCCCGCTGGATGACAAATGAAGCCTTTCATGAGCCACAGGAAGCGAGAAAACAGAGTCGTGGAGAGATGGAAGTGGACAGAGAGAAGAGAGGTGGAGGTGGCGATGGAGATGGATACCGGCGAGGCGGAGGGAATGACTCTTATCATTGTGTCTTCTGGAGTATAACATCTCTCGGTTTTTTTTTGGGCCGTTATGAAGTTTTACCGGCGTTTTCGCAACGTGCAACACAGAAGGACGATTATCCCGCCAAGTTATGGTTTGTCTGTTTGATTAATGAAAGCACTCAAAGTAAGCAGCGCAACACTTAAGGGATTTACGCTCAGAAGAGAATTGATCACCTCCACCGAGAAAAACAATGTAGAGTGAGGAAGTGTAATGACGGGGTGACTCTCTATCCTCACCATCATTACATGCTCCTGTAAAGTAATCCCCAAGTTTTCTGCTATTAATGGCTCTTAAAATTGAGAGTAAAACATCACTAGGAACGTTCGTTTGGGCTCCAGAAGACGGATCACCTTCGTACCACCTTAACATCCCACTGTTAGCTCGACACCCACATGCACTGGGGAAGACAAAAAGCATTTGAATCTGAAGATAAGTCAGTCACAGAGTCCGATTAGAGGATTAATCTGTGTTAATATGTACCGGCCGGTAGCTCATCCTTTTCTTCCCCTTTATGACTAACAATTAGACCCGTGCTTTACCGCTCCGGATTAAACCAACTCTTCATTTCACCAGCCCATTAGATTTATCCTCTCCGCTAATGGGCCGTGTGATGAGCTATTGATCTACGGCGAGGTGCCTCGAGAAGGGAAAAAAGAAGGACTTCGGCGAAGAAACACACAAAGAAAGCAGGATCTTCACTTTAACCTGAATTACTTCTTTAATTGTAAAACGTTACGAACTATCGGTTTTTGAACGTGGAAGTTTTAAGTCCCAGAGCGGCACGTGTTGGAGTTTACAATAACTGGGAGCTCGATGAGCGGCTGGATACTGCACACGACGTATAAAGACGAAGACGAAATGTGTACACCTATCAAAGTACAGGTCTTACGGGATGTCAAGGAGTGGAAGGAGAAGCCACACAAGGGCAGTCGTACATGCAAAACAAACCAAATACACGCCTTGGTGTGTGCTTTATCTTGCTGTGGAGGGACTCACGCCCACTACCTGCAGGTGCGGTTCGTTCCCTTCGACCCTTGAATGTTCCTAGCAATGACCAGCCTTCCTACAGCGTTCCCTTCCTTTAACCCAAACACACCACGATGGAGGCGTGAAAGCAAAGGTCACACTGAGAGCGGCTCACCTCTCCAAACGAATGTTAATCAGCCATTAACCCATCTAGAATCAATCCCAGTTTGTCAACACGCCGTCTGCGTGCAGCAAACAAATGATAATCACTTCGACCTCCGACCGCGGCGAAAGATTAAAATATCATCCGAATATCCAGAAGACGAAAAAAAAAAAACTTCTCCTCAGCAGTTATTAGTGATGAGGTCATTCGTTTCCGGAAGAGGATCACATACATTAGAGGCGAGGGTGAGTGATGGAGGTAATTAGGACGGAGGTCGTCCTATCGCAACCCCTGCTCTTCAACCTTCTCCAGACCTTTAAGGACCCTCCGTCAACCGGACGTTTCTCAATGAAAGATTAATAACGTCAATTAATCAGTTTATGATTATTAATAAGACGTCAGGCTCGCTGTCATAGACTCGTCCTCCGTATCAGCAGAAATATAACAAACCGTGTTGCGTGATCTCCCTGATTTACTTCAACAACCACCTTTGGCCGGACTCCCAACAGATAGATTAAAGATGCACATATTGAGCCGGGGATTTGTGTACCAGCACATCAAACACAGCTCGATCATATTTCCTACAGTTCTCCATTTTATCCGCCCGTGTGCTTAACCTGCTGCTCGGTGAGATTTGCGAGGCAGTAGAATTTGATCCCTCCCCGAAACAAATTGAGATGTACCGTACTTGCAGCGCTCAGCAGCCGGGGCTCTCCAGCAGCTCGGCGGAGCCATGTTGTGCTGACTGGACTGGAGCGCTTCACCTCGCCGTGCACACCTTCACAATGGACCTTTATCCCCATGTGCTGCAGAGACAACGGGACAGTGCGCATGTGTGCGATGAGATTTTACACCAACACGCTGTATGAAATACGGGGAGAGGTTAAAAAAAGGATGAGATAAAGCTCTGCTTGTCTAAGACAGTGAGAACAGTGGACATGGTGATTCTAGGTTGCAGATACGTGGACACGGATGAGAGCCGGCCAGGGGCCTCGGAGTTCGTAGGATGGATGTTCTAAATCCCCTTCGCTCTCATGCACACACACACATGCACCGAAAACCTGGTATTCAGCCTCCATCTCTTTCATTCTCTTTGTCTTCTGCCCTCCCCACTCACCTTATCTCATGATTAGATTGACTGGCTTTGTTTTGGGCCCCGGCAGCTCAAGGCTGGAGAACACTATGAAAGGGAATTGCCTTTAACCGAGATGAGGTTTGTCTCAGCTTGCTGTCGGCTCCTGTTTTAAGCCACAGAGTATTCAATGTGAATCGCAGCACACCGCCTGCATGCCGCGTCCCTGGCCCCTGGCCAGGCGAGGAAGATCACTTCTCCGAGGTTGACGCTGTTCGCTTTTATTTGTATTGCTCGGAGCACGGAGGAGCATCCCCCTGCCTCGGCAACTGAGAATTAAATTGCTACGATCATTTATTTTTTGGGATGTATATTGATGGCTAACTCAGAATCAAAGAGCATGAATTCACCGCGTCTCCTACCGGTGTGACATTGAGTCGTCCTGGAAGTTCTTGCTGTCGGACTGTAATGGGCATCATAATGAGAAATGGACACACTTACAGAGCGAACACCACAGCAGTATATCAGTGGATTTATGCTTACAGTTGCCTTGCATGCAGGCACAAGTACCTTTTTTCTTTTTTTTGTTCAACCCCCTGGCTTCTTTCCCTGGGATTCATATCAATTTGTCCTCATTTTGCCTCATCCTGTTTTTGTGGTGTGAAAGCTGAGATGCAGACGGAGGAGGAGAGTGCGTGCGTGCGTGCGTGCGTGCGTGCGTGCGTGCGTGCGTGCGTGCGTGCGTGCGTGCGTGCGTGCGTGCGTGCGTGCGTGCGTGCGTGCGTGCGTGCGTGCGTGCGTGCGTTTTGGTCAGGCAGAGGGAGAGAGACAGCCAGAGTGTGCTAGAGAGAGAGAAAGGAGAGGAAAGAAAAGGAGAGAAAAGTGGCGAGGAAGGGCAGGTGGTGTTGCGCAGTCTAGGTTCCTTTCCATGTCACAGGAAGAGCGTCTGGCCCGTAACGAAATGCCAACCAAATGAGGACGGATCAGGGGGCCGAGCGTAAGCCACCCTGAGCCCCCATTACTGAGTGCGGAAGACGGATGGGACTGCTCATCCTGAGAGAGCAGAGAGAAACACACATTAATACACACACAGGCCTCAAGGACACAGTCATACACACACAAACACACTTAAAGTATATACTACATACAAAGAAAGAGACAGAGGTAAGTAGATAAAGTACCTCAATCCCTTGGAGATGCAAATCCCAAAATATCCGGCGGTGAATGAAAGCACAGACTCTTATTCAGTGACTGAAGTACGTATATTTAACACACCAAATGTCTCTCTATCAACAGAGGCTGGCTGTTTTGATTTGCAGATGGCAAATCACCCAGCATGCATCCAGCAACCAGTACCGCTCCCAATTATGATGAACAGGGATTCGTTTGTATCTGAAAACCAAAAATTTCAAATCTTCATTTGGCATCTCAGAGCACTTAAACAGCCTCATTGTGTGCTTGACTTGGCAATCACTCGACTCCGTGTCTCAGTCAGATCAAAAACATGACAGATTATTTCCCCCCGGTGCTCTGCAGCGACGGTTAAAGTGTAACTTTATGGAGTGTGACTAAAGCACTTCTCCTTATTAATGTTTCTGGTCAATGGCTTCCTGGGAAGCGGAGCAGAGGAGCAGGAAGCAGCTGAAAGATGGAGATTTATGGAGTAACCCTGGTGGTGGGAGACCCGTATCGAACAGCAGTCAAGCCTTCGTCAGGAGGTCCGAGGTGTTTCTCTCCCAGTGCATAAAACCATGCAAGGTTAGGTTAACCGGCGACTCTGAACCACCTGTAGGTGCGAACGCAAGTGTCGGACGTCCGTCTCTCCACGTCGGCCCTATGATTGAGTGACAGCCTGTCCGGGGTTGTACCCTTGCCCAATGTCAGCTGGGATTGCCTTCAGCTCCCTGCAACCCTGTAAAGGATAAGTGGTATAAGATCATGAATAAATGAATGAACACAAAGCCTTGTGTCAGTCAAAGCAAGTGAGGCGCTGTTCTAAACAAAACAATTACATGCCGCCTAATTGCTTCCACATGCAGATTACTCAGTGTACAAAACAGAGCGGCCATTCTGTCCACGTAGCTGCCTTCAATTCCATACGTACGGCACACAGGATGCCACACGTCTGCATGGCTGGTCCTTATTAATAATTGTCAATAGCCCAATAGTGAGATTTCATCGTACAATCGGAGTTGCAATTAACTGACATTTCAAAATAAAAGCATTTTTCATTCATCGCAGTCAGCAAGAGAGAAATCCTTCGCCAATTAAACTGTATTGATTCAGGGCATCTTGATTAAGTGTAGGAGACAGGGCAGGGTTCCCCGGAGTCGAGACGCTGGAGCAGCAGCCGGTGATTGATCCAAACTTTCGCAGCCGGGCGTTCTCGAGGTTGCCGCGGTGACGGGAGGTGGAGGAGGGCTGTGCCATCGCGGGGTCTGAAAATACATGATGGGATTGCAATGATATTTAAAGAACAGAATCCGGGGACCAACTGGGCTGACGTTGGAACGGAGGATGCGAGGGACTGTGACAGCTCGGAGAGAAAAAAAAGGAGGTTGTGACAGAGGAAATGAGAACAGGAGGCGAGCAGACATTCATCCTGAGAGGGGGAAAAAAAAAAGGGGCAGAATGTGAACCACTTCTCCCACTTAACTTTTGCCAAAGCTGCATGCCATTTAATTAACCCATTTCTCATGATGAAGATGAGGGCCAGTCTAACTGGTCATTAAAGTTGAGGGGTGAATTTCTAATCATAGTTCAGCAACCGTTACCAGTTCGGCGCTGACTCTCTCCTCATGTCAGAGCGGCTTTTTTTGGCTTTCCAAAGTTTAATAGTTGGAGCAAAGCTCGGAGGGAGAGGCAGGCTGGGCATAGCAAACGGTCAATTAGACCCATTCAGTCCGCAAATCATTTTATCAGCGCGACTATAAACCTGTCGACAGTCTCCTATTTGATAATGAGATTATTTCCGTAATTCCAAATTAAATCAGATGTCTTTTGAGGCAGAGACGACCCTGTTCTTCCTGTTTAAGGGCAGGCGTTCTACACCAAGCAGGAAACGATCCAACACGGAGGCTGATGTAGGATATTTGAAGCAAGCCGGCAGCAAGCTTCATTAGCGTGAGCAATTAGTATGGACGACTGTGTGTTGTTTTGTTCATCCACCTTTGATGAGAGGCGGAATAGCTAAACCAAAGATAGCAGGGAAAGAGGAGACAGAGGGGGAGGTGAAGGGTGTGTTGAAGCTGTGTAACCCTTGTTATTTCCCACTCTACTCCCGGGAGGCTCGGTTCCTATTTCAATTAATCTCTAATCAAACTCGGAGCGGCAAACATGATCTGATTTGGCCTCTTCACATCGCGATGCTCTAATCAGTTTCCCATCCAAATAGGATTTGGAGGCAGGCCAGAGGACGCGGGACTCCGTTGTTTTGGAGCTTGTCCTTTGAGATATCATCACACGCTGTGACATGTCCTACCCGGTATGAGGACGGCGGCAACACACACTGTAGCTTGAACGCAAGGTGATGGAGAAGACCGGTAGGCGTCCTCGGCCAAGTTGTGACGGCTTCTGAGTTTGCACGGCGCCAGATAGCAGAGCGCTGCTGCACGACTGCATAATCTGATGAGAAACCGAGCCTGCAAACCAAAAATCGCATATATTATTCACACCTTGGCAGAAAGGTGTCCGCCGGTGCTTGATGCCGTGATATGTGGTGACACCTCACATCTGCTGGCTAATGAGTCTGACAACAACGGGCGCCTTCCTCATCAAGAGCATCAGTCATTGCCCTTCTGCAGGACGAGAGGAGAAGCCACATCGCCTTAAGGCCAGAAACCTCCGCCGCAATAAAGAAGAAGAAAAAAAAAGCAGCTGCACGGCGACGGGAGGGCACTTAGAGCAATCTATTAAGAGGCTGAGACGCAGCACGGGTGAGGAAATAAACACAGGGTAGTGGGAGTGGAGTACAATAAAGAGTTACGTGGAATGAGGGAGACTCACAGGAGGTGCAGGAGGAGAATACAAGTCTATGGAGGAAGGTTTGACCTAACATGACCGGTTATAATGTCGGTGTTAAGTGACCCCCTTGTTACATTTTCCACTTTTAAAATCAATTTGATGCAGCACGACACACAAGCAGGCCCGTGATTGGCTCCTTACAGACCCATATACGTAGAATGTAGCTCACTCGGGATCCCTCCAGTACCCGTATTCACTGTCCCCATCGCTAGTTCATATATATTCTCCTCTGTGAGCCCACTTAAAAGCACCCAACATGCCAAGTTAAACCTACATGAGCCCTCCTTTGGACATGTCATCTCAAGGCACCGAGTTATAACATCGATTTCTCTAAAACACGGAATATGAAAAAGTAAATGCGACAATTAGAGTCAAAATATATTTAAAGCCACCACTCAGAACTTCAGCTAATTTGCATCACCTAGACTGTGTGGGTGTAATTAGAACGGTGCTGACAGCAGAAGCAAACAGCTCGACACCGTCACTGCATTTGGATTCAGATACTGTAGTTCTTGACGGGTGCATTGTCGTCGGATATCGCCTGCTGAGCACCGCCCAAATGCATATATATGTATTTATATTTATACGTGCAGACGATTGTGCAGCTTGGACTGCACCGTCATTGGTATTCAGTATCTCCAGTCCACTGTGTTTTTTACTTCCTGCCTGTTTGTTTTCATCTCTCCTGTCAGTTCTCGTCTGCCTCGCCCAGCCTCCCTTTGTTTCCCCCCAGCCGGCCTGCCCCCCCCGCCTGCCCTCGTGTTCTGCCGCCTGCTTCTCGTTGTGTGATTACCTCAGTTGTATCCCCGGTTCCTCGGGTTCTCCTCCGCGCGCGTCAGATCTTCTGTTCCCCTTCCCTCCTCTTCAGTCGTGCTTCATTGTTATGCCCGCGGCTTCTGTTTTTCATTTTGTTTGAAACGATAAAATCGCAGTTTCATCTGATTCCCAACACTTCGTGCACTCGCCGTGTAACAAAAGTTTCATCAGGACCTTTTATTTTTTAAGGTTTTCGGTTTTCCCTACGTCTCCAACAAACCCTTCGGGGAAGGCTTGAAAGTGTAGCTGTTGGTTTTAATATGTCGATCTACCTTTGAGAGACTGAAGGTCGCGGATACCAAGTAAGTGCATGAGAGGTTTACGCTCACTTTGAGGCTGCAGTGCATTCTGGTCCGCCAGAGCTTATTGTTAGTGGCTCCTCTGGGGACGGGCTTGTCCTTGTTTGCCTGAATATAAACACTGTTTGACGTTGCACTCGACATTTACTGTTCATCGTTTGGGTTCCAGGTAAATACAACAGCGTCTCCAGCTGACCAGTCGATAACAATTAACCACACAAACGACAGGAAACGTCATTATCAGCAGCTTTAAATGATTTTATGTTGGGTTTTTCTTCTGCGTCCTGTTGTTCTTTCCAACGGTCCTGTTGCAATTAAGTGTATTTCTGTGGAGGCGCTATGGAAAACAAACACCCACTTCACTCAACTGTCAAAACATGAAGCGCGGAAGGGAGCGCGAGTAAAGCGAGCACCTCATTTATCAAACCCCGGTTGGCCACCGGTGGGTGGGCATCACTGTCAAAAGGCCAATTAATAAGAAGCCCATTGTGAGCCCCCACCGAGCCGACCGCGAGAGACCGAACCATTAGTGGAAATTCATCATTAGGAAATAACAGGAAACACGTCATCAGATGTGTTTCAAGCTACAGAGTATCAGCGAGGACAGCGTGTCTGATTTATGAGCCTTTGAAAGTGGAAATCCTTGAGCTGATTATTTTATTATTATTTCTCTACAAATATCTCAATCACAGAACCGCTGTTCAGAGATCAGCGAGAGCCTGATCTCGTTGTTCCGAGCCGAGTCGGATCTAAAAATTCTCTTTATCGTCAGTCATCAATATAACATGGTGTAAAAAAAAATAAAAAACATCTTCAGGTTCAGAGCTGGAAGGTTTCCTGCAGCCAGCGATCAATACAACACAAAGAATATCAGACGAGGACAGAGCGTTGAGTTCAGGTGCACCGGGAGTGTAGGGATTTGGAAAAAAAAGATTTTCATACAAATAATTTTGTTTTTCGTAAAAAATTCTGCAAGTAGAATTCATTACTCTGCTGATTCCAGCTGCCTGGCTAATTTATTGCAAACTTAATTTGAGAGTTTTAAGCAATGACCTTGGTTCATGCACAAAAGAAACAATGTTTTTTGCCTGCAATAAAAGCTGAGGCTCACCTCCGAGAGAGAGATCGCATAGAAAGATAACTTCCAGGTAAGCATCAGCGTTAAGGTCAATCAAGCTGGTAAGAGTACGATGGGACACGAGTAAGCAGGAAACACTCGACTCACGGACCCCGAGAAAGTAATTGAGCTGGAAAAATCTCCTCATTAATAATTAATATCCTGCTGGTTGTTCAAAAGTCTGCTGCGCTTTAATTATAAGAAGAATGGTTTGGTGAGTTGAAAAGGTTCCAACCTCTTTCTGATGCTGTTACAGTTCATCTTATTGCCAATTAAAAAGTGAATAAACTGGATGTGAAATCGCGATTAGTTGTACTACTATAATTTGCCTCGGCTATATAGCTGGTCAGCTATATTATACACGCAGGTGGTTACAAGAAAGAACCCATTTAACAGTGTTTAAACTGCCTGATGAGGTCAATGCAGTCTTTGAAGACTTGCATCTACACCCTGCAGGTGGCGATTAGACATTAGCGGCCGATTTGACCTGCCTGGAATGGGGCAGGGCAAATGGCTGAGATGGTAAAACCCATATTGTTACATCTCCATCCTCTCAGAGTGGCCGACAGTTGTCTGACATATGCAACTGTATCAACCAATGGCAAACCTTTAATTTAAAGGAATCCTGTGTTCCCCATTAGACAAATGTTTTCTTGCAGAAAAGCTCCTTGTATAAGAAAAAAGACATCAGATGCACATCTGGAAGCAACAGTTTCTCTTCTCATTCACTCTGTTCCATCCTTCGCCATGTCCCTGAGGACCAAAGGATGCCGGTCACTTCTTCATTTCTGTTTAACCTTTCCAAAACAAACGTTTTCTTGAGGTTGAGGGTCTTGCGGGAAATAAGTCCTTGTCAACTGCTCTCCAGACGTTGTCTTTCAAAATCAGTATTGACTCTTTCCATCTTGCCCAGCCTGTGTGTGTGTGTGTGTGTGACAGGTCCTGTAAAGGAGCAGGAGCATCCACTAAATCTGCTTTTTAAACACATTGCTAAAATAGAGCTCCAGATTATCGTGGTGTGTTAACTCCGGGCCACTGCTGCACGGCTCTCTGTTGCTTTTAGAAATTATCTCTGAAGGTCCCTCTTTTGTCGTAACACCGAGGAGTTAACGTCACCTCCTTGCTCTTGTTAAAGTCATGCATTCAAAACCTAAATCTGCAAGGTGGAAATACAGTATAATACATGTACGATCAGACGAGCAGGCAGGAGAGCTGAATGCAAGAAGATAAAAAAGACATTTTGCAGACTTTTCATTGATTCTGACTCTTGCAGAAAATAGTTCCGGCTGAAAAGGGAAAATATTTTCCTGGTATTATTTCAAGCGTCACAAACCGTGTGTCCTTGTGAGAACCATTAAAGCTGTTTTAATTGTCTCCTCACAAGCCTGTTTTTGATTCCTGTGCTGAGGACGGTGTGCAGACAATGAGACTAAACAGGAGTTCATAAATTGGTAATTTTATTTTAATTTGGGAAAAAAAAAAGTCAAGGCGAAAAAAGATGACATGAATCTCCACAATACTCTCTGGCAACCTTGCCGGTGGACTCCGATCCCGTCATGCAACAGCTCACCGTATTTATTCACAAACTCTTTATAATTAATTCAAGAGATATCTCAAAGTAAATGTCACCCACCTGGCCACACAGCCCTGAACAGGAGGACAAAAGGATCCTTCCCGTCTTTCTTTCGGCTCAGCTCCGACCTTGATTCAACTCGCTGACTTTTCTGTCGCCTCAGACTTCATGTTTGGTTACCTTGTGATGTAACCGGTGGGTTCGTGTTGCTGCGACTCGGCTGCGACGGCTCTCCGGGGGTCGGTGTCACAAAGCAGGTAACATCAGCTTCAACCCTCCAGGTTTTCAAGGTGTCATGAAATGCGACGCTTGAGACGAAACCTGCTTCAGCTGCAGGTCAAGATCAGGTTAAGCTCGAGATAAGAGATCTACTAACGCCTCAACGATTTTCTTTTTCGTGCCATCTTTCCTTCATGGCTGTCGCTGCTTGTCGCCTGCATTATGATAAACGACTATATTTATTTATAGAGCACTTTCCAAAATCGACAGAGTAAGAAAAAGAAAGTTTAAAGAAATAAAAGACAGTTGAAGGAAATTTAAAATTCAAGTAAAATCATAGATTCATATTCCCCATATTTGTTAAGGATGACTGGTTTTTCTTATTATTGATTTATGCAGCTCGAGACGTCTCCATGGGTGGGATTGTTCATCCGGGGAGAACATGCAAACTCCCAAAACAAGACATGGGATCTTCTTCACATAAAACACAAATGATCGTGCATGTTTGTTCTCCTTTTACAGACGTTGACTCGGCTCAGTCCCTTCGCTCCTGTCCTGAATGGTTCTCTGTAAGAGGAGCTAATGGCTGTTCAACCATCAGACCTTCTCCTGAACCGGCACCTTCTTATACACTCTCCTACCGGTCCTCACCAGCCAACAATAAACTTTAAATTCACCATCCAAAGCAGTCGTCACAATCTGCTCTGTCTCACTCGTGTCTGCCTCTGTTCTTCCATCCTTCTTTTTCTGTCTCTCTCGTGTCTCCGACACGCTTCACCTGTCCTCCGCTCTGTCCGTTTTTCTTCATATTCGCCCGTTCCCTTAGTGTATGTCACCGTACGCGCCGTTTTTTGACAAACCTTTTCAGAAATCTAACCCGGCAAGGTCAGACGCAGTCATCAGCTGTCAATCAACCTGGCGTGGACCCGGATGCACGCGTGTCAGAGAGTCAGGCGGATAGTGATGTATATGCATGCTGTTGGTGTGTGTGTGTGAGAGAGAGAGAGGGTGGAGCCTTGCAAAGATAAATAAATAAAGGTGTGCAGGTAGGGGTGACCTTGCTACACAGCAGCAACATCTGAGTGG